>SZWC01020936.1:0-27536 GCA_023375785.1 Penium margaritaceum
ACTCGTTACAGAGTGGTGCGAACTGGTTGCGGAGTGGTGCGAACTGGTTGCGGAGTGGTGCAAACTGGTTGCGGAGTGGTGCAAACTGGTTGCGGAGTGGTGCGAACTGGTTGGAGAGTGGTGGGAACTGGTTGCAGAATGGTGCGAACTGGTTGTGGAGTGGTGCAAACTGGTTGCGGAGTGGTGCGAACTGGTTGTGGAGTCGTGTGAACTGGTTGCGGAATGGTGGGAACTGGTTGCGAAATGGTGCGAACTGGTTGCGGAGTGGTGCGAACTGGTTGCGGAGTGGTGCAAACGGGTTGCGGAGTGGTGCGAACTGGTTGCGGAGTGGTGCGAAGTGCTTGAGAAGTGGTGCAAACTGGTTGAGGAGTGATGACAAGTGGTTGCGTAGAGGTACAAAAGGGTTGCGGAATGGTGTGAACTGGTTGCAGAGTGGTGCGAACGGGTTGCAGAGTGGTGGGAACTGGTTTCGGAGTGGTGAGAACTGGATGCGGAGTGGTGCGAACTGGTTGCAGAGTGGTGCAAACTGGTTGCAGAGTGGTGCGAATTGGTTGCGGAGTGATGCGAACTGGTTGCGGAGTGGTGCCAACTGGTTGCGGAGTGGTGCAAAGTGGTTGCGGAGTGGTGCGAACTGATTGCGGAGTTGTGCGAACTGGTTGCAGAGTGGTGCAAACTGGTTGCAGAGTGGTGCGAATTGGTTGCGGAGTGATGCGAACTGGTTGCGGAGTGGTGCCAACTGGTTGCGGAGTGGTGCAAAGTGGTTGCGGAGTGGTGCGAACTGATTGCGGAGTTGTGCGAACTGGTTGCAGAGTGGTGCAAACTGGTTGCAGAGTGGTGCGAATTGGTTGCGGAGTGATGCGAACTGGTTGCGGAGTGGTGCCAACTGGTTGCGGAGTGGTGCAAAGTGGTTGCGGAGTGGTGCGAACTGATTGCGGAGTTGTGCGAACTGGTTGCAGAGTGGTGCAAACTGGTTGCAGAGTGGTGCGAATTGGTTGCGGAGTGATGCGAACTGGTTGCGGAGTGGTGCCAACTGGTTGCGGAGTGGTGCAAAGTGGTTGCGGAGTGGTGCGAACTGATTGCGGAGTTGTGCGAACTGGTTGCAGAGTGGTGCAAACTGGTTGCAGAGTGGTGCGAATTGGTTGCGGAGTGATGCGAACTGGTTGCGGAGTGGTGCCAACTGGTTGCGGAGTGGTGCAAAGTGGTTGCGGAGTGGTGCGAACTGATTGCGGAGTTGTGCGAACTGGTTGCAGAGTGGTGCAAACTGGTTGCAGAGTGGTGCGAATTGGTTGCGGAGTGATGCGAACTGGTTGCGGAGTGGTGCCAACTGGTTGCGGAGTGGTGCAAAGTGGTTGCGGAGTGGTGCGAACTGATTGCGGAGTTGTGCGAACTGGTTGCAGAGTGGTGCAAACTGGTTGCAGAGTGGTGCGAATTGGTTGCGGAGTGATGCGAACTGGTTGCGGAGTGGTGCCAACTGGTTGCGGAGTGGTGCAAAGTGGTTGCGGAGTGGTGCGAACTGATTGCGGAGTTGTGCGAACTGGTTGCAGAGTGGTGCAAACTGGTTGCAGAGTGGTGCGAATTGGTTGCGGAGTGATGCGAACTGGTTGCGGAGTGGTGCCAACTGGTTGCGGAGTGGTGCAAAGTGGTTGCGGAGTGGTGCGAACTGATTGCGGAGTTGTGCGAACTGGTTGCAGAGTGGTGCAAACTGGTTGCAGAGTGGTGCGAATTGGTTGCGGAGTGATGCGAACTGGTTGCGGAGTGGTGCCAACTGGTTGCGGAGTGGTGCAAAGTGGTTGCGGAGTGGTGCGAACTGATTGCGGAGTTGTGCGAACTGGTTGCAGAGTGGTGCAAACTGGTTGCAGAGTGGTGCGAATTGGTTGCGGAGTGATGCGAACTGGTTGCGGAGTGGTGCCAACTGGTTGCGGAGTGGTGCAAAGTGGTTGCGGAGTGGTGCGAACTGGCTAAGGAGTGGTACGAACTGGTTACGGAGTGGTGCGAACTGGTTGCGGAGTGGTGCGAACTGGTTGCGGAGTGGTGCGAACTGGTTGAGGAGTGGTGCGAACTGGTTGAGGAGTGGTGCGAAGTGGTTGCGGAGTGGTGCAAAAGGGTTGCGGAGTGGTGCAAACTGGCTGAGGAGTTGTAGGAACTGCTTGTGGAGTGGTGCGAACTGGTTGTGGAGTCGTGCGACCTGGTTGCGGAGTGGTGTGAACTGGTTGCAGAGTGGTGCGAGCTTGTTGTGGAGTGCTCTGAACTGGTTGCGGAGTAGTGCGAACTGGTTGTGGAGTCGTGCAAACTGGTTCGGGAGTAGTGCGAACTGGTTGTGGAGTGGTGCGAACTGGTTGCGGAGTGGTACAAACTGGTTGCGGAGTGGTGCAACCTGGTTGCGGATTGGTGTGAACCGGTTGCGGACTGGTGCGAACTGGTTGAGGAGTGGTGCAAACTGGCTGAGGAGTGCTACGAACTGGTTGAGGAGTGGTGCAAACTGGTTGCCGAGTGGTGCGAACAGGTTTCGGAGTGGTGTGAACTGGTTGCGGAGTGGTGCAAACTTGTTTCGGAGTGGTGCGAACTGGCTGCGGAGTGGTGCGAACTGGTTGCGGAGTGGTGCAAACGGGTTGCGGAGGGGTGCGAACTGGTTGCGGAGTGGTGCAAACTGGTTGCGGGTGGTGCGAACTGGTTGCAGAGAGGTGCGAACTGGGTGCGGAGTGGTGCGAACTGGTTGCGGAGTGGTGCAAACGGGTTGCGGAGGGGTGCGAACTGGTTGCGGAGTGGTGCAAACTGGTTGCGGGTGGTGCGAACTGGTTGCAGAGAGGTGCGAACTGGGTGCGGAGTGGTGCGAACTGGTTGCGGAGTGGTGCAAACGGGTTGCGGAGGGGTGCGAACTGGTTGCGGAGTGGTGCAAACTGGTTGCGGGTGGTGCGAACTGGTTGCAGAGAGGTGCGAACTGGGTGCGGAGTGGTGCGAACTGGTTGCGGAGTGGTGCAAACGGGTTGCGGAGGGGTGCGAACTGGTTGCGGAGTGGTGCAAACTGGTTGCGGGTGGTGCGAACTGGTTGCAGAGAGGTGCGAACTGGGTGCGGAGTGGTGCGAACTGGTTGCGGAGTGGTGCAAACGGGTTGCGGAGGGGTGCGAACTGGTTGCGGAGTGGTGCAAACTGGTTGCGGGTGGTGCGAACTGGTTGCAGAGAGGTGCGAACTGGGTGCGGAGTGGTGCGAACTGGTTGCGGAGTGGTGCAAACGGGTTGCGGAGGGGTGCGAACTGGTTGCGGAGTGGTGCAAACTGGTTGCGGGTGGTGCGAACTGGTTGCAGAGAGGTGCGAACTGGGTGCGGAGTGGTGCGAACTGGTTGCGGAGTGGTGCAAACGGGTTGCGGAGGGGTGCGAACTGGTTGCGGAGTGGTGCAAACTGGTTGCGGGTGGTGCGAACTGGTTGCAGAGAGGTGCGAACTGGGTGCGGAGTGGTGCGAACTGGTTGCGGAGTGGTGCAAACGGGTTGCGGAGGGGTGCGAACTGGTTGCGGAGTGGTGCAAACTGGTTGCGGAGCGGTGCGAACTGGTTGCGGAGTGGTGCGAACTGGCTGCGGAGTGGTGCGAACTGGTTTCGGAGTTGTGCAAACTGGTTGCGGAGTCGTGCGAACTGGTTGCGGAGTGGTGTGAACTGGTTGAAGAGTGGTGCGAGCTTGTTGTGGAGTGGTGCGAACTGGTTGCGGAGTGGTGCGAACTGGTTGTGGAGTCGTGCAAACTGGTTGCGGAGTAGTGCGAACTGGCTGTGGAGTGGTGTGAACTGGTTGCGGAGTGGTGCGAACTGGTTGCGGAGTGGTGCGACCTGGTTGCAGAGTGGTGCAAACCGGTTGTGGAGGTGTGTGAACTGGTTGCAAAGTAGTGCAAAGTGCTTGCAGAGTGGTGCGAACTGGTTGCAGAGTTGTGCGAATTGGTTGCAGAGTGGTGCGAACTGGTTGCGGACTGGTGCAAACTGGTTGCAGAGTGGTACGAATTGGTTGCGGAGTGGTGCGAACTGGATGCGGGCTGGTGCGAACTGGTTGTGAAGTGGTGCAAACTGGTTGCGGAGTGGTGCGAACTAGTTGCGGAGTTGTGCGAACTGGTTGCAGAGTAGTACGAACTGGTTGCGGAGTGGTGCAAACTGGTTGCAGAGTAGTGCGAACTGGTTGAGGAGTGGTGCGAACTGGTTGAGAAGTGGTGCGAAGTGGTCGCGGAGTGGTGGGAAAGGGTTGCGGAGTGGTGCAAACTCGCTGAGGAGTCGTAGGAACTGCTTGCGGAGTGGTGGGAACTGGTTGCAAAGTGGTGCGAACTAGCTGCGGAGTGGTGCGAACTGGTTTCGGAGTTGTGCAAACTGGTTGCGGAGTCGTGCGAACTGGTTGCGGAGTGGTGTGAACTGGTTGAAGAGTGGTGCGAGCTTGTTGTGGAGTGGTGCGAACTGGTTGCGGAGTGGTGCAAACTGGTTGCGGACTGGTGCGAACTGGTTGTGGAGTCGTGCAAACTGGTTGCGGAGTAGTGCGAACTGGCTGTGGAGTGGTGTGAACTGGTTGCGGAGTGGTGCGAACTGGTTGCGGAGGGGTGCGAACTGGTTGCGGAGTGGTGCGAACTGGATGCGGGGTGGTGCGAACTGGTTGTGGAGTGGTGCGAACTGGTTGCGGAGTGGTGCAAACTGGTTGCGGACTGGTGCGAACTGGTTGTGGAGTCGTGCAAACTGGTTGCGGAGTAGTGCGAACTGGCTGTGGAGTGGTGTGAACTGGTTGCGGAGTGGTGCGAACTGGTTGCGGAGGGGTGCGAACTGGTTGCGGAGTGGTGCGAACTGGATGCGGGGTGGTGCGAACTGGTTGTGGAGTGGTGCGAACTGGTTGCGGAGTGGTGCAAACTGGTTGCGGACTGGTGCGAACTGGTTGTGGAGTCGTGCAAACTGGTTGCGGAGTAGTGCGAACTGGCTGTGGAGTGGTGTGAACTGGTTGCGGAGTGGTGCGAACTGGTTGCGGAGGGGTGCGAACTGGTTGCGGAGTGGTGCGAACTGGATGCGGGGTGGTGCGAACTGGTTGTGGAGTGGTGCGAACTGGTTGCGGAGTGGTGCAAACTGGTTGCGGACTGGTGCGAACTGGTTGTGGAGTCGTGCAAACTGGTTGCGGAGTAGTGCGAACTGGCTGTGGAGTGGTGTGAACTGGTTGCGGAGTGGTGCGAACTGGTTGCGGAGTGGTGCAAACTGGTTGCGGAGGGGTGCGAACTGGTTGCGGAGTGGTGCTAACTGGTTTCAGAGTGGCGCGAACTGGTTGCGGAGTCGTGCAAACTGGTTGCGGATTGGTGTGAACGCGTTGCAGAGTGGTGCGAGCTTATTGTGGAGTGGTGCAAACTGGTTGCGGACTGGTGCGAACAGGTTGTGGAGTCGTGCAAACTGGTTGCGGAGTGGTGCGAACTGGTTGTGGAGTGGTGCGAACTGGTTGCGGAGTGGTGCAAACTAGTTGCAGAGTGGTGCGACCTGGTTGCGGAGTGGTGCGAACCTGTTGGGGATTGGTGTGAACTGGTTGCCGAGTGGTGGGAACTGCTTGCGAAGTGGTGCGAACTGGTTGCAGAGTGGTGCGAAGTGGTTTCGGAGTGGTGCGAACTGGTTGCGGAGTGGTGCGAACTGGTTGCGGAGTGGTGCGAACTGGTTGCGGAGTGGTGCGAACTGGTTGCGGAGTGGTGCAAACTGGTTGCTGAGTGGTGCGAACTGGTTGCGGAGTGGTGCGAACTGGTTGCGGAGTGGTGCGAACTGGTTGCGGAGTGGTGCGAACTGGTTGCGGAGTGGTGCAAACTGGTTGCTGAGTGGTGCGAACTGGTTGCAAAGTGGTGGGAAGTGGTTGCAAAGTGGTGCGAACGGGTTGTGGAGTGGTGTGAACTGGCTGCAGAGTGGTGCGAACTGGTTGTGGAGTGGTCCGAACTGGTTGCGGAGTGGTGCGAACTCGTTGCAGAGTGGTGCGAACTGGTTGGGGAGTGGTGCAAACTGGTTGCGGAGTGGTGCGAACTGGTTGCGGAGTGGTGCAAACGGGTTGCGGAGTGGTGAACTGGTAGCGGAGTCGTGGGAACTTGTTTTGGAGTGGTGCGAATTGCTTGCGGAGTGGTGCGAACTGGTGGCAGAGTGGTGTGAGCTGGTTGCAGAGTGGTGCGAGTTTGTTGTGGAGTGGTGCAAACTGGTTGCGGAGTGGTGCGAACTGGTTGTGGAGTCGTGCAAACTGGTTGCGGACTGGTGCGAACTGGTTGCAGAGTGGTGCAAATTGGTTGCGGAGTGGTGCGAACTGGTTTCGGAGTGGTGCGAACTCGTTGCGGAGTTGTGCAACCTGGTTGCGGAGTGGTGCGAACCGGTTGCGGAGTGGTGTGAACTGGTTGCGGAGTGGTGCGAACTACTTGCAGAGTGGTGCGAACTGGCTGCAGAGTTGTGCAAATTGGTTGCGGAGTCGTGCGAACTGGTTGTGGATTGATGCAAACTGGATGCTGACTGGTGCAAACTGGTTGCAGAGTGGTGCGAACTGGTTGCGGAGTGGTGCGAACTGGTTGCGGAGTGGTGTAAACTGGTTGCGGAGTGGTGCGAACTGGTTGCGGAGTGGTGCGAACTGGTTGCGGAGTGGTGCGAACTGGTTGCGGAGTCGTGCGAACTGGTTGCAGAGTGGTACGAACTGGTTCGGAGTGGTGCGACTTGTTGCGGAGAGGTGCGAACTGGTTGCGGAGTGGTGCATACTGGTTGCGGAGTGGTGCGAACTGCTTGCGGAGTGGTGCGAACTGGTTGCAGAGTGGTACGAACTGGTTCGGAGTGGTGCGACTTGTTGCGGAGAGGTGCGAACTGGTTGCGGAGTGGTGCATACTGGTTGCGGAGTGGTGCGAACTGCTTGCGGAGTGGTGCGAACTGGTTGCAGAGTGGTACGAACTGGTTCGGAGTGGTGCGACTTGTTGCGGAGAGGTGCGAACTGGTTGCGGAGTGGTGCATACTGGTTGCGGAGTGGTGCGAACTGCTTGCGGAGTGGTGCGAACTGGTTGCAGAGTGGTACGAACTGGTTCGGAGTGGTGCGACTTGTTGCGGAGAGGTGCGAACTGGTTGCGGAGTGGTGCGAACTGGTTGCGGAGCGGTGCGAACTGGTTGCAAGGTGGTGCGAACTGGTTGCAGAGTGGTGCGAACTGGTTGCAGAGTGGTACGAACTGGTTCGGAGTGGTGCGACTTGTTGCGGAGAGGTGCGAACTGGTTGCGGAGTGGTGCAAACTGGTTGCGGAGTGGTGCGAACTGGTTCGGAGCCCACTTCCGCGAGACAAGTCAAAATCTTCCTGGGCTTTGTCTCCTTCTACTTGAAGTTTGTGCGTGACCATGCGCGCATCATTAAGCCGCTCCACGAGTTGACGCACCAGGACGTGCCGTTTGAATGGACATCAGATTGCGCGGACGCCTAGAAGGAAATCAAGCACCGCCTGGTTACCGCGCCCATGCTCGAGTTCCCTGACTTCAACCTCCCATTCTCCATCACCACGGATTGGTCGCGGGACGGGCTCGGGGCTATTCTATCCCAGACAGTGCGGGAACCCACACAGAACGTGATTGCTTACGCCAGTCGTGCCCTCACTGAAGGGGAGCGGAAGTACCCACTGGTGAAGGACGAATGCCTGGCTGTTCTTTGGGCACTCCAACACTTCCGCGACTACATTAAAAACGGCAAACCCTTCACGGTTTTCACGGACCATCAGGCCCTCTAATGGCTTCTCACTACTCAGAACCATGAGGGCATCCTAGCCAAGTGGGCCCTCCTTCTCCAGGATTACAACATGAAGACCAAGTACCAGCCTGCGGCTGCAAACCGCAACGCGGATGCCTTGAGCCGACTTCCGCGCACTGGCTGGCCAGACCCTGACAAGGCACCGCTGAATACAGCGGAGGCACCTCCAAATAATGCGGAGCCTATCCTGGATGTCGGCACACCACCTCCACCCACTGAAGCAGAATGGGAGGGAGTGGCAAGGGAATTCGATGAGGAGGAACAGGAGGTCGCCTTGCAACACCTGAATGAACTCGACCCGGCCGCGGAGTTGGCCGTCGCGGAGACCCTACCAGCCCTCTCCGTGTCCGGACAATAGCTTGCTCGCAGGTACAAACCCACCATCCGCGGTTGGATGTTGGAGAAAATCGCACCCCATCTTCCCCCACGACATGCAACCCCGCGAACTTCGCGACCGTCCGCTACTCCACCACAGACCTGCCCATTGAGCAACCCGTACTCTCATGCTCCCGCCACACCACTCCTTGACGACCGCCATCCCCTCACTCTGGTGGACTTCCTCCTTCACTCCGCTGAGTCTGCCGAAAGTCTCCGCGCACTCTTCACTACTCAAAATACCTCCCTCTCCCCTCTTGGCATCCGCCTCTCATGCACGCAAGACAGCCTGCCCGGCATCCGCCTGCTATCCCGAAGCATCATCCTCACTCACTCTAGTGTACGCGGCGCCGCTGCACGTGCCTCATGCACCTGGTCACCCGCGGCCCTCACCCCTGGACCACCCGCACCCTCCGACGTCCACGTGGCATGGTGTTACGTGTGGATATGTGGCCGCAAGTTCGTGGCCATCGTGGACACTAGTGCCACCCATACCACGATTGTGCTCCGGATGGTCCGCTCGCTCCACATGCAGCACCTCATCCAACCCACTCGACTCCGCTTCTCTATCTCCACCGAGGACATCGACGCACCGCTCGGACGAATCGCGGACCTCCCCATGCAGGTGGCAAATGTACATGCGGCACAAACCGTTCAGGTTTGCGATGTCCGCACGTACGACATCCTGCTCGCGGCAGACTGGCTTGCGCAGCGCCAAGCGGATATATTGATTGGCGCCGGCATCCTTAGTCTCATTTCGAGTTCTGGCATTCGATCGTTCACCCCGCTCTTTACCTCGCATCGACCATCTCCACGCACGGCTCTCTCCACCTTCAACTCAGCTCTCACCGGCACTCGATACGCTTGACGGATCACACGCAGCTGGGCTCTTGCTCGCAGAACATCAGACATGGCACGTAACCAAAGCACGGGGTCCGCGCCTTCGTCGCGGGGAGGTGGATCCTCCCGACGACAGCTACGCCGGCCTGTCCTTAACACGGGCGCGGGACACCACCCGGCACGGACACCAACACCACCAACGGGAACAGCGGCTCCACTGCGGCAGGGTCCCACGACAAGGACTGCACCTGTAAGGATACCAGCACCAAGCGCCGCAACAGGCGTGTCTCGACCGGGCGCTGTGACAAGAACACCGCCAACACCGGTGACGGCCACCCCAGCAGCGGCTGCGGCCTCACCGCGGCCCAGACGGGCCGCAGGGACAACCTTGACACTGACCACAATATCGGCAACGGCAATCCCACCGCGGTCCAGCCCCGCGGAGCAAACACCAACGCAGGTCACGCCGCCTGCGGCCAAGATACCAGGCCTACGCGACAGGGCCCGGCCACAAGCACACCAACGCGGATCCTCAGACGCATGGAGCCAGTGGCAGGGGCAACGCAGGCAGCGGCAAGAACAACCGCTACACCAACACCAAGCCCGCGAGATGGGGCCCGGACCCTGATCACCCCAGTCATCTCCCCGTCTACGACGGCGCTCTGTCACTCACCGCCGACCTTGCGCGGTAGCCCAACTCGGCAACCCGCATGCCCCCTGCTAGGCACAGGAACGATGATGGAAGGGGCAAGAACGTACCTTGAAGAAAGCTCGGGGGACAGCGGTGAGCAGCCCAAGGAAGCCCTACTGCTTGAAATAGTGAGTAGCGTCATGCTCCAACTACTGACAGAGATTCCGGAAGTGATCCGCGCGGATTTCAAGGATTCACTTTTCGGCAAGATGTGGCAAGTGGTACAAAAGGGAGCAGCCACGGGGGTGCTAGCTCTCGGAGTGCACGAGAGGCAGGTGCTCTTGCTGGAAACAGCAGGTGCAGAGCGCCTTGTCTTGGCATTGCGAGACAGCCTGAGCATCAAACCAGGGGTGGCCCGTGACATGACTAGCGTCGCGGAACTACTGGACACCGAGCGGGCGGACCCATCACTGGAAGCCGCTCGAGTGTGGTGGAACAGGGTGCGGAAGGACCAGCGGAGTAGTCCGTAGAGACGGTATGTGCATCTGCTCCAAGAGAGGGCCAGAGCCCTCATCCTGTACCATGTGAACGATCAGGCACCCGGATCGGCGGAGGCACCACGGCGAAGATCCGCGGCAAACGAGTGGAGGTGGGGATATTTTCTCAGCCTCGTCTATGCTAGGTGGAGCGTTTAGTATCCGCAAGAGGAGAGATCGCGGCTTGCTGACACCCAGGTGCCTGAGGGACGCTGGATGGAAGCCATGGAAAAGTGTTAGACGCTGACGCTCTAGAATGTGATACGCACAAGGATGGCGACAGCGGTTGCGAAAGCACACTGGACCGTGGTGCGAGAGAAAGGACTGTGTCTCAAGCAAGAAGAGGTGCGACACTGGGCCAAGGAGGCAGCGGAAGTATGCCGAGAAGAAAAGAGCAGGAGGGATGCGGAGGTGGAAGAGGCCCGTGAATACACTTAGCCCCCCCCTCAAATGCAGCAGATGCAAGAACGCCTGCGGAAAGGATGGGGGGAGGAGGCAGCTGAGACAGAACGGGCGGCCGCAGAGGCTGCGGTGAAGGAGGCCCGATTGGCCAAAGAGCGGGAAGCGGCAGCTAAGGCAGATACGGAAGCTGCGGAGGAACTCATAAAGGAAATCATGGGAGAAGCAGAAGCAGCTGCGGCAGCGATGAAGGCAGAGGTAGAAGCAGCACAAGCAGCGGCGGAAGCGGCGAAGGCAGAGGCAGCAGCAATAGTGGCAGCAGTGGCAATGGCACAAGAAAAAGAGGTAGCAGTAGCGGCAGCAGAAGCAACGGCAGCAGCAACAGAAAAGGGAGCAGGAGTAGCGACCACGGAGGCACAGGTAGCAACAAAAACACGGGCAACCGCGGAAGCGGCCGAGGTAGGAGCAGGTAGCACAGTGACAGAGGCAGCAAGGGAAGTGAAAATAGATAGAGCTGGAGCAAGGCAGGCAGCAACACAAGGAGAAGAGAAGATGGGGAAGATGTTCAAAGCTGGTGCCAAGCGCCACCGCCCAGAGCCATCCGCTGGCTCCCTCTGGCGGAAGGCACAAACTTTAGGCCCGTGCGGCGGTAGTAGTGCGGAAAGCAGCAGCAACGCTAAGCCAGACCAGGACAACAGTTCAGGCAGACACCAGCCGAAGTGAGGAGCCGGTGTAGACTCTCCTAGAGGAAACCACTCCTGCTCCGAAAGGAAAGAGGAAGGCGCAAAAGGCAGCGGCCGCGGAGCCACGGAGAGAGAAACAACCTCGTGCACATGAAGGCCCCAGCCCCAGTGTAACTCCGGAACAGTTAGCGCAAGCCCAGTGGGAGGCCGCGCAGGCAGCTGAGCTCCTGATGGCAGTCTTCCGCATAGTCATGATGCCAGCGGAGACGGTGCCGGCATCATTGCGGCTTATCTTGGGCAAAGCCGCTATAGCAGCCGCACGTAAGGGGGCAAAAAAGAGGGGACGCACAGAGAAAGAGGCGGCGGTAGTGGTGGCTTCCGAAAAAAGTGAGTCGCCGGGAGACTCGGAAGAGGAACAGTCCATCACACGCAGCCAGGGGCTACTACGGGCTCCGAGAACTGCTCTTCAAAGAAAAAAAGAAGTGATTGAGCTGCACCGCGCTACTGGACGTGGCAGACGGCCGAGCGGCCCCGCTGATAGCAGGCTGCTAGATCAGTGGGATGAAGGCGAACTTCGAGCGGTTGGCATCCTTCGGCTGTTCCCTGCACCTGATTCCTAGGACAGGGAGCCGCCAGTCTATGACAAAGAGAACCGCAAGAAGTTTGAGGTGATGAAGGCGGAACAGGATGGAAGGCGAGCGTGCGGACTGCCGGCAAGAATGCCGGAGATGAAGCAAAAGCCGGGGGAAGCGGTGACAGAGAAAGCAGGGAGGAAGGGGCCCATGGAGATGCAGGAATGGCGGATTTGGCAAACCGCCCACATCCTTCTTTGCGCCAGCAGCAAGGAGCAGCAGAAAGCGGAGGCGCAGAAGGTGTACACGGATCTGGAAGCACGGCTGGGCGTGGAATTCGACCGAAGGAAAAAGGATGATCTAGCCCGTCTGTGCGAGCATTATGCATGGGAGGACGGCCGTCTCTGGAGATTGACTCCGCGCGTTTTGTGGGTACCCCTACCTACGCTGCACAGGGCAGTTGTGGAGGCCTACCACCGCCACCACCACATTGGCGCGCATGCGCTGAAGGATCGCCTGACGCCCATCATTCACGTACCGAACCTGGCAGCTCTCATCAAAGAGGTAGTGCAGCACTGCGCCCCCTACAAACGAGCGTGGAAAACCACGCCGCGAGACCAACCGCTGTTTCAGCCTTCTCCTATCGGTGAACCGCTGGAGAAGATCATCATCGAGTTCCACGGCCCCCGCGCGCACCGCGACCAAGGGAATTGGTACTGGATTGCAGCGGTGGACCACTTCACAAAGTACCTCTGGGTCTGCGCTGTGCCCAACAAAAGCTCAGCCACCGCGGCAAGGTTCATCCGTGAGGAAATCTTTTACCGTTTTGGTAGGTGCAGCGTTGTGCACAGCGTCAACGGCACAGAGTTGATGGGGGCCTTTAGAGAGAAGCTAGAGGAGTGGGGAGTCCGCCACGTACACTCCGGGCGGTACAGACCAGAGTCCCAGGGGCAAGTGGAGCGGGTACATGATATACAAGAGCGGGCAGTGGCCACCGCGGAGGGCAGCAGCTGGGCAGAGAAGTTGAAGAAGACGGCGCACTTCATCAACACAATACCCAGCCGAGCAACCTCCTTCTCACCCCATATGCTACTCTTTGGACAACCACCGTGGGCAGCGATGGGCATGCCCCAGAAGCCGCTGAGGCTACCACTTGCTCCGGAGGAGCAAGAGAAACTCTCGGAGGAAGAGAAGGACAAGGAGGTCGTGGAATGGTTTTGCAAGCGCTGTGAGCGGACAAAGGCCATGCGAGCGGAAGCGCGGTTGAGGGGTTTGGTCGTTGCCTAGCACGGATGTGATGCTGCCAACCGACGGCTGAACCATGGGCCCATCAAGGAGGGCCACTTGGTGTATCTCCGCCCCTTCCCCAATGCGGGGCGAGAGGCAGGGGAGCCGCGGGAGGTGTACCGCGTGGCTAACGTTGAGGCGAGGCAAGTGTGGCTGGAAAAACGGGAAGGGTTCAGTGACCGTAGTTACCCGGCCACGGAATTTGTGCTGCTGTCACCAGCATGGCAAACGTTCATCCCCGGGACGGGAGGTCGCCTGCCGCCTTTGGGACAGCGGAAGGGCTCGCGGGGATGGAGAGCGGAGGAGGTGCTGGACGTCTGCAAATGGTAGGTGTCCTAGCAAGAGCAAGAATGGAGCCAGGAACCAGAGGAAGTGGAAGAGGAGGAATCCGATGTCCACGAACTGGCTGCAGAAGAGGTGAGGAAGGAGCAACGGTGCGAGCGGCCGCGACGTGGGCAGCAGTAGGAGCAGCAAGAGGAGAGACGGCAAGAGCAAGGAGAGTAGCAAGACCGGAGAAAGGAGTTTGAAGGTAGACTCGAGCCACGGCCCGAGCAAGACTTAGCGGAGGTACCCCAGCAGCAACCCCAGAAAGCACCACCGCAGACTAGGGTGCCGATGAGCCCTAAGGCACTGGCTGACTACACTACCCCGTGTGTGTGGTGCGGAGAAGACCTCCCTGCTAAACCAGTCCTAAAGGTGGTGTACCGGGTGTACGGGAATCCAGCGCATCAGTACGCTGGCGGAGCCTCCAAGACCTGCATCGGACAAAACCGCACCTGCCTGCGGTGTGTGAAGGAGGCTGCTGAACAGGAGGCCACGAGGAAAAAGGATGAGGAAGAGGGAGCAGGACCCGGTGCTGGGGGAGCACCACCCCGCGGGAGGTGGGACCCAGAAGAGGAGGAGGAGGAAGAGGAGGAGGAAGAAGAAGGCCCCCTAGAGCGAAGGATAGGTCCGCGCTCTGTTTCCGGGGCCACAATGAGGCAGTGGCAGGCGGAGGGACGGGTCGCGACAGAGGAAAGAAGGAGGAAGGGACTGGAAGAAAAGAAATGCGCTCAATGTGGCCAGTGGTGGGGAGTGGCGGTGCAGGACTGTGGCGGATGCCTCCACAAAATCTGCACTGGTTGCTTGGCACCACCTCGTGATGGGTCCGGAGGGCAAAGCGGGGCTGCGGTGTGCAGGAGGTGCAGGGAGGAGGTCGAGAAGCAACGAGGCGTTCGTAGGGTACCGTGAATGAATGTGGAAGAAGAAGTGGAAGAATCGGAAGAAGAGGAGGGACCGGGAATGAAAGGGCATCAATCCGAGGCATGTCCCACATGCCTAAAGACGGTGCAAGATGAGGAAAGGTGTGTTCTCTGCACGAGATCCACGCACCACGAATGCTTGGTAGTAGGCAGCTCTGCGTGAAAGGGCCAATGTCACCAATGCGTGGGCAATGAGCTCCTTGAGACAGATTGCTACCTCAGCTTCATCGCGGAGACCCGAGTATCCGCAGCAATGCAGCCCGGAGCCCGATGCGAGGGGTGCCAACTCGGGTCTCCGCAAGATATCAACGGGAGAGCGGAGAGATGGAGACGTACTGCCGCCCTTGCTAGCGACGGCAGCGTTTGGGTCCCCCAGGGAAGTTCACACGCCTATTGCGCTAAGGAGACTCTGGGACAGAGTCTTGAAAAAGGGGGGTCGGGGGCATCACTGTCAGGCGGGGATCCACCGCATCTCTATTGAAGAGAAGATGGATCCGCGGAGGGAAAATCGCCGCAGCCCACAAATCCGCGGAACGTGGCGTCCGCGACTAGGGAACCGCAGAGGAGGATTAAGGGGAGGTCGCGGAGCACTAGAGAACACGCGCGATACGCTGGCTCCTGCAAAAAGATTGTGGTAGAGCGTGGAGTGGCACGGCATCCGGTAGCGGTGAAGGAAAAGAGGCGGGAAAAGTTGCCGCCAGGAAGCAGGAATTGACGATGATCTTTCTACAGCTGTTGGGAGCCATGGCTGCGGAGAAACCATAACGGGCGGGACAGCAGGGTGAGAATCTGCGGTGGGAAGAGAACATGAATCGAGCCGCGGAGAAGTGGAAGCATCAGACGTGCAAAAACACACGACGACAGAACCAGAAGTCAGGAAGCAGCTAGACCAATGAGAACTCAGGGTGGGCAGTGATTATCAAGGAGGAGGACCAGAAGGACGCATTGCACGAAGACGAAGATTCAAGGAAGAACACAAGACCGCGAGCACCCAAGCCGCGGAATAGAGGAAAAAGTAGTAGTAGAACAGGGAAATGTAGAAGTAGTCAAGAGTGTGTGTGATCAAGGATGAGACCCGCGGTGCGCGTAGCGCACCGCGTGGAGTCCAAGGCAGGGGAAGAGTGTGGTAGGAATCTTAGAGAGCTAGGTTTGGTGAATACAAATAAGTAGTATAGCGGAGGAACTAGTGTAGCCAAGCAAGCTGACCCTTTGTATGACATTTTGTGCAATCTGACTTGAGAAAGGCCTGGTTCCCAGTTATGAAATCCAGACTTGTTTAGAATCTGACTGCTACCTTCTGTCTCATTAATCCGCGCAAGAGTCAGTTTAGTTCACACTCCGCTTCCCCTTCTGAGATCCGCAGCTGTTAAAGGAGCCCTTGGGATGCTCTCTGTAGAGGCATTCCGCGGAGGACGAATACTTCCCCTCTGAGTGTGTGCGAAACAAACTGCTCAATCTGCTCCCAATCTTGGGCTCAACAAGGATTCTGCCGAGTAGTGTTACCACCAGGGAGCGCAAGTTGGGTGAAGAGTGCTGCCGGCGACTCTGCGGCCTTGCGCACGGCCACGGAACGGGGTTCCGCGGGCGTAGGAGTCAGAGGCCACAAGGTGGCAGACTCTCGTGTCGGCAAGGAGCGAGCCGCGGAGCACTGCCCATGAGCGGGATCCAGAGGGTGTGAAGTATCCGCGGAAGACCAGGAGAAATAGCAGAGGAGCAGAAGGCAGGTGCTGATAGGAACCGCGGAGCAGCAGAATCGCGGAGCAGACCAGACGCGGAATTAGAGAGTGCAGAAGAAGAATAGTGTGCGGCAAAATTGGGGGTATGAAAAAGGCAAAATGCAAAAGACAAAAGGCAGAAGGCAAAAGGCAAAAGGCAGAAGGCAGAAGGCAGAAGGCAAAAGGTAGAAGGCAGAAGACAAAAGGCAAAGGGCTAAAGGCTAAAGGCACAAGGCAAAAATCAAGAGGCAAAAGGCAAACAGCAAAGGGCAAACCGCAAAAGGCAATAGGCAAAATGCAAAAGGCAAAAGGCGAACGGCAATCTGCAAAAAACAAAAGGTAGAAGGCAAAAGGCAGAAGGCAAAAGGCAAAAGGCAGAAGGCAAAAAGGCAAAGGGCAAAAGGCAAAAGGCAAAAGACAAAAGGCAAAAGGCAAAAGACAAAAGGCAAAAGATAAAATGCAAAAGGCAAAAGGCAAAAGGCAAAAGGCGAAAGGCAAAAGGCAAAAGGCAAAAGGCAAGAGGCAAAAGGCAAATGGCAAAAGGCAAAAGGCAAAAGGCAAAAGGCCAAAGGCAAAAGGCAAAAGGCAAAAGGCAAAAGGGAAAAGGCAAAAGGCCAAAGGGAAAACGCAAAAGGCAAAAGGCAAAAGGCAAAAGGCACAAGGCAAAAGGCAAAAGGCAAAAGGCAAAAGGGAAAAGGCAAAAGGCCAAAGGGAAAACGCAAAAGGCAAAAGGCAAAAGGCAAAAGGCACAAGGCAAAAGGCAAAAGGCAAAAGGCAAAAGGGAAAAGGCAAAAGGCAAAAGGCAAAAGGCAAAAGGCGAAAGGCAAAAGGCAAAAGGCAAAAGCCAAAAGATAGAACGCACAAGGCAAGAGGCAAAAGACACAAGGCAAAAGGCAAAGGGCAAAATGCAAAAGGCAAAAGGCAAAAGTCTAAAGGCAAAAGGCAAAAGTCAAAAGGCAAAAGGCAAAAGGCAAAAGGCAAAAGGCAAAAGACAAAAGGCAAAACGCATAAGGGAAAAGGGAAAAGGCAAAAGGCAACAAGAAAAAGGCGAAAGGCAAAAGGTAAAAGGCAAGAGGCAAAATGCAAAAGGCAAAAGGAAAAGGCAAAAGGCAAAAGGCAAAAGGCAAAAGGCAAAAAGCAGAAGGCAGAAGGCAAAAGGCAAAACGCAAAGGCAAAAGGCTGAAGGCTGAAGGCAAAAGGCAAAAGGCAGAAGGAAAAGGCAAAAGGCAAAAGGCAAAAGGTAAAAGGAAAAAGGCAAAAGGCAAAAGGCAAAAGGAAAAAGGCAAAAGGCAAAAGGCAAAAGGAAAACGGAAAAAGGCAAAGGCAAAAGGAAAAAGGCAAAAGGCAAAAGGCAAAAGGCAAAAGGTAAACGGAAAAAGGCAAAGGCAAAAGGAAACATGGGCAAGGCAAAAGGCAAAAGGCAAAAGGCAAAAGGAAAAAGGCAGAAGGCAAAAGGAAACATGCAAAAGGAAAAAGGCAAAAGTTGGAAGGCAGAAGGCAAAAGGCAAAAGGCAAAATGCAAAAGCCAAAGGGATGAAGGAAAAAGGCAAAAGGCAAGAGGCAAAAGGCAAAAGGCAAAAGGCAAAATAAAAAATAAAAAATGCAAAAGGCAAAAGGCAAAAGGAAAAAGGCAAAAGGCACAAGGCACAAGGCAAAAGGCAAAAGGCTAAAGGCAGAAGGCAGAATGCAAAAGGCAAGAGGCAAAAGGAAAAGGTAAAAGGTAAAAGGCAATAGGCAAAATGCAAAAGGCAAAAGGCCAATGGCAAAATGAATAAGGAAAAAGGTAGAAGGAAAAGGGAAAAAGGCAAAAGGCAAAAGGAAAAAGGCAAAAGGAAAAGGACAAAAGGCAAAAGGCAAAAGGAAAAAGAAAAAAGGCAAAAGGCAAAAGGCAACAGGCAAAATGAAAAAGGTAAAAGGCAAAAGGCAAAAGGCAAAGGGCGGAAGGCAGAAGGCAAAAGGCAAAAGGTAGAAGGCAAAAGGAAAAAGGCAAAAGGAAAAAGGAAAAAGGCAGAAGGCAAAAGGCAAAAGGCAAAAGGCAAAAGGCAGAAGGCAAAAGGCAAAAGGCAAAAGGCAAAAGGCAAAAGGTAAAAGGCAAAAGCCAAAAGGCAAAAGGCAAAAGGCAAAAGGCAAAAGGCAAAAGGCAAAAGGCTTAAGGGAAAAGGCAGAAGGCAGAAGGCAAAAGGCAGAAGGCAAAGGGCAGAAGGTAGAGGGCAAAAGGCAAAAGGAAAAGGGAAAAAGGCTAAAGGCAGAAGGTGGAATGCAGAAGGCAAAGGTAAAAGGCAAAGGGCAAAAGGCAAAAGGAAATAGGAAAAATGCAAAAGGCAAAAGGCAAAAGGCAAAATGCAAAAGGCAAAAGGCAAAAGGCAAAGGGCAAAAGGAAAAAGGCAAAATGCAAACTGCAAAAGGCAAAAGGCAAAATGAAAAATGCAAAAGGCAAAAGGAAAAAAGAAAAACGCAAAAGGCAAAACGCAAATGGCAGAAGGCAAAAGGCAAAAGGCAAAAGCCTCAAAGCAGAATGCAAAAGGTGAAAGGCAAAAGGCAAAGGCAAAAGCCAAAAGGCAAAAGCCAAAATGCAAAAGGAAAAAGGTAAATGGCAAAATACAAAAGGCAAAAGGAAAAAGGAAAAGGGAAAAATGCAAAAGGCAACAGGTAAAAGGCAAAAGGAAAGAGGCAAAAGGCAAAAGGCAAACGGCAAAAGACAAAAGGAAAAATGCAAAGGGCAAAAGGGAAATGGCAAAAGGCAAAAGGCAAAAGGCTAAAGGCAAAAGTTAAAATGCAAAGGGCAAAAGGCAAAAGGTAATTGGCAAAACGCAGAAGGCAGAAGGCAAAAGGCAAAAGACAAAAGGCAGAAGACTGGAGGCAAAAGACAAAAGGCAGAAGGAAAGGGGAAAATGCACAAGGGAAAAGGAAAAAGCCAAAAGGCAAAAGGCAAAAGAAAAGAGACAAAAGGAAAAAGGCAAAAGGCAAAAGGAAAATGGCAAACAGCAAAGGCAAAAGACAAAAGGCAAAAGGCAAAAGGCAAAAGGCAAAAGGATGAAGGCAAAAGGAAAAGGACAAAAGGCAAAAAGCAAAAGGAAAAGGGAAAAAGGAAAAAGGCAAAAGCCAGCAGGAAATATGCAAAAGGCAAAAGGCAAAAGGAAAACGGCAGAAGGCAGAAGGCAAAAGGCAAAATGTAGAAGGCAAAGGCAGAAGGCAAAAGGAAAAAGGAAAAAGGCACAAGGCAAAAGGCAAAAGGCAAAAGGCAAAATTCAAGAGGCAAAAGGCAAAAGAAAGAGGGCAAAAGGCAAAAGGCAAATGGACAATTGCCAAAGGCAAAAGGCAAAAGGCAAAAGGCAAAAGGCAAAAGGCAAAAGGCAAAAAGCAAAAGGCTTAAGACGAAAGGCAGAAGGCAGAAGGCAGAAGACAGAAGGCAAAAGGCAGAATGTAGAAGGAAAAAGGCAAAAGGCAAAAGGCAAAAGGCTAAAGGCATACGGCAGAATGCAAAAGGAAAAAGGCAAAAGGCAAAGGGCAAAAGGCAAAAGGGAATAGGCAAAATGTAATAGGCAAAAGGCAAACGGCAAGATGCAAAATGATAAAGGCAAAAAGCAAAGGGCAAAAGACAAAAGGCAAAAGGCAAAAGGCAAAAGGCAAAAGTCAAAAAGCAAAGGCAAAAGGCAAAGGGCAAAAGACAAAAGGCAAAAGGCAAAGGGCAAAAGGAAAAAGGCAAAAGGTACAAGGCAGAAGGCAAAAGTCAAAAGGTAAAATGCAAAAGGTAAAAAGCAAAAGGTAGAAGGCAGAAGGCAGAAGGCAGAAGGTAGAAAGGAAAGGCAAAAGGCAAAAGGCAAAAGGCAAAAGGCAAAAGGCAAAAGGCAAAAGGCAACAGACAAAAGGTAAAATGCAAAAGGCAAAAGGCAAAAGGCAAAAGACAAAGGCAAAAGGAAAAAGGCAGAAGGCAAAAGGCAAGAGGCAGAAGATAGAAGGCAAAAGGCAAAAGGCAGAAGGCAAAAAGCAAAAGTCAGAAGGCAAAAGGCAAAAGTCAAAAGGGGAAAGGCAAAGGGAAGAAGCAAAATGGCAGGAGGCAGAAGGCAGAAGGAACAATGCAGAAGGCAAAGGTAGAAGGCAGAAGGCAAAAGGCAAAAGGCAAAAGGGTAAAGGCAAAAAGCAGAATGCAAAAGGCCAAAGGCAAAAGGAAAAGGCCAAAGGCAAAAGGCCATAGGCAAAATGCAAAAGAAAAAAGGCAAATGGAAAAATGTAAAAGGCAAAAGGAAAATAGCAAAATGCAAAAGGCAAACGGCAAATGGCAAAGGGCAAAATGTAAAAGGCAAAAGACAAAAAGAAAAAGGCAAAAGGCAAAAGGCAAATGGCAAAAGATAAAAGGCTCAAGGCACAAGGCGAAAGGAAAATGGCAAAAGGCAAAAGGCAAAAGGCAAAAGGTAAAATGCAAAAGGCAAAAGGCAAAAGGCAAAAGGCAGAAGGCAGAAGGCAGAAGGCAAGACATCAAAGGCAGAAGGAAAAAGGAAAAAGGCAAAAGGGAAAAGGAAAAAGGCAAAAGTCAAAAGGAAAAAGGCATGAGACAAAAGGCAAATGGAAAAGGGCAAAAGGGAAATGGTAACGGCAAACGCAAAAGGAAAAAGGAAACGGGCAAAAGGCAAAAGGCAAAAGGAAAAAGGAAAAGGGCAGAAGGCAAAAGGCAAAATGCAAAAGGAAAAAGGCAAAAGGCAAACAGCAAAAGACAAAAGGCAACAGGCAAAAGGCAAAAGGGAAATGGCAAAAGGCAAAAGGCAAAAGGCAAAAGGCAAACGGTACTTGGCAAATGGCAAAAGGCAAAAGGCAAAAGGCAAAAGGCAAAAGGCAGAAGGACAATGGCACATAGCAGAAGGCAGAAGGCAGGAGGAAGAAAGGAAGAAGGAAGAAGACAAAAGGCAAAAGGCAAAGGGCTAAAGTCAGAAGGCAGAATGCAAAAGGCAAAAGGCAAAATGCAAAAGGCAAAATGCACAATGAAAAAGGAAAAAGGCAAATGGCAAACTTCAAAAGGCTAAAGGCAAAGGGCAAAGGACAAAAGGAAAGAAGCAAAAGAAAAAAGGCAAAAGGCAAGAGGAAAAAGGCATTGGAATGATGCTCCTCACCATGGTAGGAGTGACTCCAAAAAGGAACACGAAAAAGACAAGCCTTAGTGGCTTAGTGGTTAATGGTGTCCACCTCTAGAGGCAGGGGCCCGGATTCAAAATCCACAAGATGAAATTCTGCCCTGCCTCACGGGAGGTGGAAAATAGATGCCACGAAGCTAGCTCAACCTCTAGAGCTCCTCTTTAAGATTCTAGAAGGCCAGGTGTGGGTCCATGAAGGTGGCACACCTTCTAGAAGGGGTGACTTGTCCTACAAGGCATCTAGAGGTGTCTTGGTCTTCTGGACACCTTCCCTCCTACTAGAAGCAAGCTGAGGAATCTAGGAAGGGGCAGAACCTTCTAGAGGAGGGAAGGGATGCATTCCTAGGTGGGAAAAGGACAGCCTACCAAGGAGCACTCTAGAAGCCATAGAATCTGCTAGGAAGCTTCAAATCTGGCATGCTTTGGTGTTCTGGAACGCATAGATGAGTGGCTATTAAATGCCAATTTTTGTGAGCCTTTATGAAGTGTTCATTCCCAGTCAATTAAGTCCACAACTGCTGCCTCAATCTCTGACCACTATTTTACCATCCTTGGAACCAGTTGCCTCCACAATTTTTGTCTCTCCAAAACCAGTTGGTGGTGTGAAACAGCCACTGTTATGGACCCTCCAGGGTGCAAACTCACCCTCAGGCCAACAAAGGGTTATGGACCCACGCCTCTAAGGGGTCAAATCCAGCTTGATTTCACGCTCCCAACAGCAAGACATGGCAACCAGCGAGCAAGAGAGCAGCCGCGCTGCCCTTAAGTTTGATGGGACAGGCTTTGCCTTGTGGAGGTGGCAGTTTGAGGTCTTCCTTGACGACAAGGGACTACTTGAGCTTGTAAAAGGTGATGAGACTGCTCCACCGGAGACTGCAACGGCTGAGGTGAAGGAGGTATACAAGAAGCGCAACAAAAAGGCATTGGCACTCCTTGTGTCCGTGTTATGCCCACCACAACTTGGACACATCCAAGGATGCACCCTCGCCGCGGACGCATGGTCAAAACACTGCTCCATCTACTTGTCAAGCAACCTTTCCAATCAGCTCTTCATCTTCAAACGGCTCGTCATGTTGGCCTGAGGGTGAGTGTGCACCCTGGAGGGTCCCTAGCAATGGCTGGTTCACACCACCAACTGTTTTTGGAGAGATTGAAACTCTGGAGGCAACTGGTTCCAAGGATGGCAGAAAACTGGTCAGAGAGTGAGGCAATAGTTTTATCCTCAATTGACTGGGAATGAACACTTGATCAAGGCCCACAAGTAGTGGCATTTTATAGCCACTGATCTATGCTTTCCAGAACACCAAAGCATGCCAGATTTGAAGCTCCCTAGCAGATTCTATGGCTTCTAGAGTGCTCTTTGATAGGTTGTCCTTTTCCCGCCTAGGAAGGCATCCCTTCCCTCCTCTAGAAGCTGCTGCCCCTTCCTAGATTCCTCAGCTTGCTTCTAGTAGGAGGGAAGGTGTCCAGAAGACTAAGACACCTCTAGATGCCTTGTAGGACAAGTCACCCCTTCTAGAAGGTGTGCCACCTTCCTGGACCCTCACCTGGCCTTCTAGAAACTTAAAGAGGAACTCTAGAGGTTGAGCTAGCTTCCTGGCATCTATTTTCCACCTCCCTTGAGGCAGGGCAGAATTTCATCTTGTGGGACTTGAATCCGGGCCCCTGCCTCTAGAGGTGGACACCATTAACCACTAAGCCACTAAGGCTTGTCTTTTTTGGTGTTCCTTTTTGGAGTCACTCCTGCCATGGTGAGGAGCATCATTCCAACAATCTCCCCCTTGCGCGTCACCCATGGCAGTTGTCCATGCTCACGGTGCAACTGAAGAGGCTTGGGAAAGCCCAAGCTCCATACAAGTAGCATCATGCCTGTCCTTGGGTTGCGCCTTTGTCATTGCATTAGCAAGCATGTGCTTTGTGGCACAATGCACAAGCACCACATCACCCTTTGCAACAAGGTCTCGTAAAAAGTGATGCCGGACCTCTATGTACTTGGTCCTCCGGTGTAGCACAGGGTTCTTGGTTAGGCTGATGGCACTCATGTTGTCAACATAAAATGCCATTGGCTTCTTTTGAGGCACCCCAATCTCCTTGAGGAATCACCGGAGCCATAGTGCCTCCTTTGCGGCTTCTGGGAGCGCAATATACTCCGCCTCAGTGCTGGATAGAGCCACACTGTCGTGCTTCTTGCTTGCCCAAGACATCGTTGCACCACCAAGCACAAAAACATAGCCTGATGTTGACTTGCGGTCATCAACGTCACCTGCCCAGTCAGCATCAGAGTAGCCAACCAGCTCGAGGGAGTCAGTCCGCGCTCCCCCTCCAAACACAAGTCGCAAATGTGTCGTTGCCTTCAAGTAGCAGAGAACTCTCTTCACCTCTTGCCAATGTAGCAGCCCCGGATCAGCAACATAGTGGCTCACTTGTCCTTCAGAAAAGGCAAGGTCAGGCCGCGTCGCCACCATAGCATACATTATGCCACCAACTGCACATTGGTACGGTACTCCAGCCATCTCCGCCTTCTCGTCCTCCATGCTCGGGCCCATGCTCAAGCTCAGCTCACATGTCGTTGTCATAGGTGTGCCGATGGGGTTGCACTCCTCCATGTTGTAGCACCGGAGCACCTCTTGCACATATTTTTCTTGACCCATCTCCAGCGTGCGTGCTTTGCGGTCCCTCTTGATGGCGATGCCAAGGTAGTACTCAAGCTCGTCCATGTCTGTCATCTTGAACCGGCCGCCAAGCTGTTGCTTGAGGCTCTTGAGCTCCCCCTCATCCAAAGACACAAGGATGAGATCATCCACGTAAAGGACGACAATTTGGTGGAGTCGTGGCTGAGTACGCACGTACACGCTTAGATCGGCCTCGCAGCGCTAGAAGCCAAGCTCACCCATGAAACTATCCATCTTGAGGTACCACATGAGCAAAGCTTGCTTCAGTCCATAGAGCGCCCTACGAAGCCGGCACACCTTCCCTTGCGGCGCATCCACCCCCTCTGGCACCTCCATGTAGACTTCCTTGTCCAGGTCGCCATTGAGGAACGTGGTTTTCACGTCCATTTGGTGGATTTTGTAGTCGCATGCCGCTGCCACCGAGAGGATAGTGCGGATGGAGGAAAACTTGGCAACTGGTGTAAAGGTCTCGTCGTAGTGCTCCCCTTTTCTCTGGGCATACCCTTTCGCCACCAGCCGCGCCTTGTACCGCTCCACCTTTCCCTCCTTTGTGAGCTTCTTCCGGAAGATCTATTTGGAACCGATGATTTTCTCGCCCTCCGGCCGGTCAACCAGCTCCCAAGTGCCGTTGTCCTTGTGGGAGGCAACCTCAGATTTTATTGCTCCCTCCCACTCAACCCCATCCTTCCGCTGTAGTGCCTCCTTTACAGATTCAGGCTCCTCTTGTGTGCAGAAGGCTTGTGCAAACCCAGTCCAAATGTCCTTGTTGGCATCATACCTTTTTGTCCTTATTCGCCCACGGTTACTCGTGCAGGGCTCTTGAGGCGGTTGTTGTTGTTGCTGTCCCCTTTTGGCGCCATCCTCTCCAAGCGCTTGCTCCCCCTCTCTTTGAGACCTTGGAGACATCTGTTGACTCCCCACCTCCACGTCCATCACCGGTGCTTCATATTCCTCATCCGAACTGGCCAGAATAAAAACTGCCGCTCCCCCATCCCTCAGGCGATGCTCTCGGATTGATGGTAAGTCGAGGATGTCACCCTCATTCACGTCCTCTGGCGTCTCCCCCTCAAGGAGTGGCATCCACTCCCCCCTCTTGGAGAGACCTGCCTCCTTGTCTATCCAACGGCTTTTCTCGTCAAACGTGATATCGCGCCTCCGCACGATCTGCTGCTTCCTTGGGTCAAAGAGCAGATACACCTTGCTTCCGCTCTCATATCCATGGAAAATACACTGGGAGGTACGCGGGTTCAGCTTGCTCCGTCCCTCACGTGCCTGCACCATTGCATGTGCAACACAACCAAACGTGCGGAGGTGACCCACTGCCGGCTTCCTCCCGCTCCACACTTCTTGTGGCGTCTTCCACGCATTGCTCTCCTTGTCCTTCAGCGGCTTGGTCAACGTGAGATTCATGATGTACGCTGCTGTCCTTGCCGCCTCCTTCAAATACAGGCGTCGCTCAACATGGATTGTACCATGTTAAGGATTGTGCGATTCGCTCTCTCTGCGACGCCATTGTGTTGTGGGGAGTGTGGAGTTGTTTCTGCCACTCAATCCCCTTGCTCTTCATCCATCCAAGACACCCCGCATATTCACTACCGTTGTCACTCAGGAACACCTTCACCTTCAACTCTGTTTGCCGCTCCACATCAGCCACAAACCCTTGTATGCACGCAAGGACCTCACTCTTCCGCTTCATTGGGTAGAGGTAGAGTTTCTGGCTGTGGTCATCGATGAACGTGAGGAAGTAGCGAGCTCCACCGATGGAGCTCTCAAGCGCTCGACACACATCTTTGTGTACCATGGCCAGTTTTGCCGATGCACGCGTCCCCTTGGTGATAAACGACTGCCGAGTTGATTTGCCAATGATGCATGGCTCACACACGGTCTCCTTGGTTCCATCAAGGCCGCTGATTTGGAGACCCCGCACCACTTACCTCTTAGTCATCTCCTTCACTGTCGAGGGAGAAATGTGGCAGAGTCGGCGGTGCCATAGGTCCAGGTCTCCTCCGTCCTTTGTTGCAAGATTGGCGGCGTTGGACCCCACCCGGCTGCTGAAGATCTTCGCGCGTAGCAGGTACAAGTCATCCTCCCTATTGGCACGCACAATCACCTCACCTTTGCCTTCTTTGCGGATGACGGCTTCCTTCTTTGTGAAGAGCACCTCAAGTCCCTTGTCAGTAAGGCGGCTGACGGAGAGCAGTTTTGCCCCAAAGCTAGGCATATGCAGCACATCGTAGATTGTGCTCGTGACAGGTTTGTCATCCACAATTGACTCAATGCGGACGTTACCCTCACCGGCGGCCACCTCTGTTTTTCCATTGGCCGCCGTCATGCATCTCTCTGAGGCACCGTAGGTGACAAATACCGCCCTGTTGCATTGCGTGTGGCGGCCTGATCTGGAGTCGATGACGGCAACTCCCGGATCCTTCAAGTTGGTGGAGTTGTACGCCATAAGGGCGTGCTCATCTTTCTTCCCGCCCCGCTGTGACCGATCTGTTTTCTTCTTGGGACAGTTGCGCAAGTAGTGGCCCTCCTTGCAACAGTTGAAGCACTCCCCCTTCTTGTCACCCTTCTTCGTGCCCTGTTTGGCACCCTTCCACTTGTCGCCTCGGCCTCCACTTTGAGGATGAACTGTGTAAGTTGAAGTTGATGCCGCTGCACTCTCTTGACCGCCAAGTCACATCCACTCATTACGCACATACTCAGCAACCTTGGAGTAGTTCAGCTCGTCGGAAGGCCAGCCACCAAGGACTGTGATGATGGGACTCCAACTGTGTGGCAAGGCCAAAAGGAGGATCATAGCTTGCAACTGAGAGTCGACCTCCCAACTAGTGGCCACGCACTTCACTGCGAGCGACTCAATCTGCTGCATGATCTCCATGATATTGTCGCCTTCGTTGGCTCGAAGGGTGACGAGCCGTTTGAAGATGAAGAGCTTATTGGCAAGGTTGTTGACGGGTAGATTGAGCAGAGTTTTGACCATGCATCTGCGGTCATGGTGCATCCTTGGATGTGCCCAAGTTGTGGTGGGCATAACGCGAATACAAGGAGCGCCAACGCCTTTTTGCTGCGCTTCTTGTATGCCTCCTTCACCTCAGCCATTGCAGTCCGCGGCGGAGCAGTCTCATCACCTTTTACGAGCTCAAGCAATCTCTTGCTGTCGAGGAAGACCTCAAACTGCCACCTCCACAAGGCAAAGCCTGTCCCATCAAACGTAAGGACAGCGCGGCTGCTCTCTTGCTCGTTGGTTGCCATGTCTTAGTGTTGGAAGCGTGAAATGAAGCTGCCTTTGAACCCCTTAGAGGCGTGGGCCCATAACCCTTTGTTGGCCTGAGGGTGAGTGGGCACCCTTGAGGGTCCCTAGCAATGGCTGGTTCACACCACCAACGTTTTTTGGAGAGACTGAAACTTTGGAGGCAACTCGTTCCAAGGATGGCAGAAAACTGGTGAGAGAGTGAGGCAATAGCTTTGGCCTCAATTGACTGTAAATGAACACTTGATCAAGGCCCAAAAGCAGTGGCATTTTATAGCCACTGATCTATGCTTTCCAGAACACAAAAGCATGCCAGATTTGAAGCTTCCTAGCAGATTCTATGGCTTCTAGAGTGCTCCTTGGTAGGTTGTCCTTTTCCCACCTAGGAAGGCATCCCTTCCCTCCTCTAGAAGCTTCTGCCCCTTCCTAGATTCCTCAGCTTGCTTCTAGTAGGAGGGAAGGTGTCCAGAAGAC
>SZWC01020936.1:27564-47822 GCA_023375785.1 Penium margaritaceum
CAGAACACCAAAGCATGCCAGATTTGAAGCTTCCTAGCAGATTCTATGGCTTCTAGAGTGCTCCTTGGTAGGTTGTCCTTTTCCCACCTAGGAAGGCATCCCTTCCCTCCTCTAGAAGCTTCTGCCCCTTCCTAGATTCCTCAGCTTGCTTCTAGTAGGAGGGAAGGTATCGAGAAGACCAAGACACCTCTAGATGCCTAGTAGGACAAGTTACCCCTTCTAGAAGGTGTGCCACCTTCCTGGACCCTCACCTGGCCTTCTAGAAACTTAAAGAGGAACTCTAGAGGTTGAGCTAGCTTCGTGACATCTATTTTCCACCTCCTTTGAGGCAGGGCAGAATTTCATCTTGTGGGACTTGAACCCGGGCCCCTGCCTCTAGAGGTGGACACCACTAATCACTAAGCCACTAAGGCTTGTCTTTTTGGTGTTCCTTTTTGGAGTCACTCTTGCCATGCTGAGGAGCATCATTCAAACACGTCACCCTCCGAGCCAAAGAAGGTGACAACATCATGGAGATCATGCAGCAGATTGAGTCCCTCGTTGCAGAGTGTGTGGCCACGGGCTGGGAGGTCGACTCTCAGGTTCAAGCTATGATCCTCCTTCTGGCCTTGCCAGACAGTTGGAGTCCCATGATCACAGTCCTTGGTGGCTGGCCTTCCAAGGAGCTGAAGTACCGGAAGGTTGCTAAATACGTGTACAATGAGTGGATGTGACGTGGCGGTCTAGAGAGTGTAGCGGCATCAACTTCAGCTTACAAAGATCATCCTCAAAGTGGAGGCCGAGCTGACATGTGGAAGGGTGCCAAACAGGGCACTAAGAAGGGTGACAAGAAGGGGGAGTGCTTCAACTGTGGCAAGGAGGGCCACTACGCGCGCAACTGTCCCAAGAAGAAATCAGATCGGTCGCAGCGGGGCGGGAAGAAAGATGAGTACACCCTTATGGCATACAACTCCACCAACTTGAAGGATCCGGGAGTTGCCGTCATCGACTCCGGATCAGGCCGCCACACGCAATGCAACAGGGCGGCATTTGTCACCTACGGTGCCTCAGAGAGATGCATGACGGCGGCCAATGGAAAAACAGAGGTGGCCGCCGGTGAGGGTAACGTCCGCATTGAGCCAATTGTGGATGGAAAACCTGTCACGAGCACAATCTACGATGTGCTACATATGCCCAACTTTGGGGCAAACTTGCTCTCCGTCAGCTGCCTTACCGACAAGGGACTTGAGGTGCTCTTCACAAAGAAGGAGGCTGTCATCCGCAAAGAGGGGAAGAGTGAGGGGATTGTGCATGCCAAGAGGGAGGAGGACTTGTACCTGCTACGCGCAAAGATCCTGAGCAGTCGGGTGGGGTCCAACGCCGCCAATCTTGCAACGAAGGACGGAGGAGACCTGGACCTATGGCACCGCCGACTCTGCCACATTTCTCCATCGACAGTGAAGGAGATGACTAAGAGGTAAGTGGTGCGGGGTGTCCAAATCAGCGGCCTTGATGGAACCAAGGAGACCGTGTGTGAGCCATGCATCATTGGCAAATCAGCTCGGCAGCCGTTTGTCGCCAAGGGGACGCGTGCATCGGCAAAACTGGCCGTGTTACACAAAGATGTGTGTGGACCGCTTGAGAGCTCCATCGGTGGAGCTCGCTACTTCCTCACGTTCATCGATGACCACAGCCAGAAACTCTACCTCTACCCAATGAAGCGGAAGAGTGAGGTCCTTGCGTGCATACAAGAGTTTGTGGCTGATGTGGAGCGGCAAACAGAGTTGAAGGTGAAGGTGTTCCGGAGTGACAACGGTAGTGAATATGCGGGGTGTCTTGGGTGGATGAAGAGCAAGGGGATTGAGTGGCATAAACAACTCCACAATCCCCACAACAGAATGGCGTCGCAGAGAGAGCGAATCGCACAATCCTTAACATGGTGCGATCCATGTTGAGCGACGCCGGTATTGGGCGGAGGCGGCAAGGACAACAGCGTACATCATGAATCTCATGCCGACCAAGCCGCTGAAGGACAAGGAGAGCAATGCGTGGAAGACGCCACAAGAGGTGTGGAGCGGGAGGAAGCCGACGGTGGGTCACCTCTCCACATTTGGTTGTGTTGCACATGCAATGGTGCAGGCACGTGAGGGACGGAGCAAGCCGGACCCGCTTACCCGCCGATGTATTTTCCTTGGATATGAGAGCGGAAGCAAGGCGTATCGACTCTTTGACCCAAGGAGGCAATAGATTGTGCGGAGTCGCAACGTCACGTTCAACGAGAAAAACCGTTGGACAGACAAGGAGGCAGGTCTCTCCAAGAGGGGGGAGTGGATGCCACTCCTTGAGGGGGAGACGCCGGAGGACGTGACTGAGGGTGAGATCCTCGCATCACCACCAACCAGAGATCATCACTTGAGGGATGCGCGAGCGGTAGACTTTATTCCGGTCAGCTTGGATGAGGAATCCGAAGCACCGGAGATGGACGTGGAGGTTAGGAGTCAACAGATGTCTCCAAGGTCTCCAAGAGAGGGGGAGCAGGCGCTTGGAGAGGATGGCGCCAAAAGGGGACAGCAACTACAATAACCGCCTCAAGAGCCCCGTACAAGTAACCATGTGCGAAGAAGGACAAAAAGGTATGATACTGACAAGGGAATTTGGACTGGGTTTGCACAAGCCTTCTTCACGCAAGAGGAGCCTCAATCTGTAAAGGAGGCACTACAGTGCAAGGATGGGGCTGAGTGGGAGGGAGCAATAAAATCTGAGCTTGCCTCCCACAAGGAGAACAGCACTTGGGAGCTGGTTGACCGGCTGGAGAGTGAGAAAATCATCGGCTCCAAGTGGATCTTCCGGAAGAAGCTCACAAAGGAGGGGAAGGTGGAGCGGTACAAGGCGCGGCTGGTGGCGAAAGGATATGTCCAGAGAAAAGGGGAGCACTACGATGAGACCTTTGCACCAGTTGCCAAGTTTGCCTCCATCCGTACTATCCTCTCGGTGGCAGCGGCACGCGACTACGAAATCCACCAAAATGGACGTGAAAACTGCGTTCCTCAATGGCGACCTGGACAAGGAAGTCTACATGGAGGTGCCAGAGGGGGTGGATGCGTCGCAAGGGAAGGTGTGTCGGCTTCACAGGGCGCTCCATGGACTGAAGCAAGCTCCGCTCATGTGGTACCTCAAGATGGATAGTTTCATGGGTAAGCTTGGCTTCAAGCGCTGCAAGGCCGATCACAGCGTGTACATGCGTAATCAGCCAGGACTCCACCAAATTGTCGTTCTCTATGTGGATGACCTCATCCTCGTGTCTTCAGATGTGGGGGAGCTCAAGAGCCTGAAGCAACAGCTTGGCGGCCGGTTCAAGATGACAGACATGGGCGAGCTTGAGTGTTACCTCGGCATCGCCATCAAGAGGGACCGCAAAGCAGGCACGCTGGAGATGGGTCAAGAAAAATATGTGCAGGAGGTTCTCCGCCGCTACAACATGGAGGAGTGCAACCCCATTGGAACACCTATGACAACGACATGTGAGCTGAGCTTGAGCATGGGCCCAAGCACGGAGGACGAGAAGGCAGAGATGGCTAAAGTACCGTACCAGTCCACAATTGGCAGCATAATGTATGCCATGGTGGCGACGCGGCCTGACCTTGCCTTTGCTGAAGGACAAGTGAGCCGCTATGTTGCTGATTCGGGGCTGCTACAATGGCAAGCGGTGAAGAAAATCCTCTGCTACTTGAAGGTAACGACACATTCACGACTTGTGTTTGGAGGGGGAGCGCGGACTGACTCCCTCGAGTTGGTTGGCTGCTCTGATGCTGACTGGGCAGCTGACGTTGATGACCGCAAGTCAACATCAGGCTATGTTTTTGTGCTTGGTGGTGCAGCGGTGTCTTGGGCAAGCTGGAAGCAGGACAGTATGGCTCTATCCAGCACTGAGGCGGAGTATATTGCACTCGCGGAAGCCGTAAAGGAGGCACTATGGCTGCGAAGACTGCTCAAGGAGATTGGGGTGCCACAAAAGAAGCCTATGGCACTCAATGTTGACAACATGAGTGCCATCAGCCTGACCAAGAACCCTGTGCTACACTAGAGGACCAAGCACATAGAGATCCGGCATCACTTTGTACCAGACCTCGTTGTAAAGGGTGATGTGGTGCTTGTGCACTGTGGCACAAAGCACATGCTTGCTGATGCCATGACAAAGGCGCAACCCAAGGACAGGCATGATGCTACTTGTATGGAGCTTCGGCTTTCCCAAGCCTCTTGAGTTGCAGGCTCAGCATGGACAACTGCCATGGGTGACGCGCAAGGGGGAGATTGTTGGAATGATGCTCCTCACCATGGCAGGAGTGACTCCAAAAAGGAACACCAAAAAGACAAGCCTTAGTGGCTTAGTGGTTAATGGTGTCCACCTCTAGAGGCAGGGGCCCGGGTTCATGTTCCACAAGATGAAATTCTGCCCTGCCTCAAGGGAGGTGGAAAATAGATGCCAAGAAGCTAGCTCAACCTCTAGAGTTCCTCTTTAAGTTTCTAGAAGGCCAGGCGAGGGTCCAGGAAGGTTGCACACCTTCTAGAAGGGGTGACTTTTCCTACAAGGCATCTAGAGGTGTCTTGGTCTTCTGGACACCTTCCCTCCTACTAGAAGCAAGCTGAGGAATCTAGGAAGGGGCAGAAGCTTCTAGAGGAGGGAAGGGATGCCTTCCTAGGTGGGAAAAGGACAGCCTACCAAGGAGCACTCTAGAAGCCATAAAATCTGCTAGGAAGCTCCAAATCTGCCCTGCTTTGGTGTTTTGGAAAGCTTAGATCAGTGGCTATAAAATGCTACTGCTCTTGAGCCTTTATCAAGTGTTAATTCCCAGTAAATACAGTTCAAAACTGCTGCCTCAATCTCTGACCAGTATTTTTCCATCCTTGGAACCAGTTACCTCCACAGTTGGTGGTGTAAAACAGCCACTGCTAGGGACCCTCTAGGGTGCACACTCACCCTCAGGCCAACAAAAGGCAACAGGCAAAGGCAAAAGGCAAAAGGCAAAAGACAAAAGGCAAAAGGGAAAAGGAAAACGACAAAAGGCAAAAGGCAAAAGACAAAAGGCAAAAGGCAAAAGGCAGAAGGGAAATGGCAAACGACAAAGGCAAAAGGCAAAAGGCAACAAGCAAAAGGCAAAAGGCACAAGGCAAAAGGGAAAAGGCAAAAGGAAAAGGAAAAAAGGGAAAAGGCAAAAGGAAAAAGGAAAAAGGCAAAAAGCAAAAGGCAACAGGCGAGATGCAAAAGGCAAAAGGCAAAAGGCAAACGGCAAAAGGCAGAAAGCAGAAGGCAAGAGGCAAAAGGTGTTGTTCTTTTATGCTCCATGGCCACTGCTATGGCTTGACAGAGAGGTTGGGCATGCACTGCTCCCTTGGAGTAAGTCCCCCAGACCTTGTTTCTAGTGCAAGTCCAAGCGAGACACCAGAAGTGTAGCGCAATGGATAGCATGTTTGACTTAGGGACAGCAGGTCTTGCGATCAAGCCTTGATGTGCGCAGGAGGTTTTTTGACCTTCTAGCACAGGGGAAGTTTCCTAGACATTTTTCCATGCATGAGGAGAGTGCGCCACTTGGCGGTCAGTGGATGCGCCAATTGGCGGACTGGTGAGGTGGTATGGAGTGACCACCCCAAAAGTGTCACTACCCACACACCTTAGAAGCCAGGCCTAGGACTATATGTACCAGGCTAATTCCTCATTCTAATTACACAATCTGGCCTTAGATGCTCCTCACAGAGTTGTCCAACTAAGGAACAGTATAAAGAAGACACTGGTTGGTCTAAGCCCCAGGAGTTAATCTTTGACTAGCACCTCGCGCGAAAGTGACCAAGTGTTAAGTGGACACAGTTGCTAGCAAGTGATTGCCTAGGAACTGCTCAGTGTGGAACCGTGATCCTAAGGGTGATATCTTCTCCTAGCTGAAATGCTAGGAACGCACGGCAGGTGCTATTGTGTTGGCCCTGTTTTCTCGTCTGTTTGCCTCAGGCCGGTTGACAAAGGGTTATGGGCCCACACTGGCCAGTTGTAAGGCACGATTTGCTCAACTCTGGTATGCTCTCTCCAAGTGCACACATCAGCTCCATCAGCTCCATCAGCTTCATCAGCTCCAACGGCTTGGTCTGCACTTAGCACACAGGGACTAAGGACAAGCTCTGCCCTTGGAGGCACGACCCTTGTGTCCCAACCAGGACAAGATTTGCCCTTGGTGGCAAGACCCTGGGTGTGTTGGTGTAGATGTATTCTCTGTCTGTAGGTGGACATCGGCTGGAGGGGTAAGCAACGGATCTGCATCCTAAAACCGGTACCAGACATCAGCTAATATCAGCCTACATCGGCCTCAACGCAGCAGAGAGGTGGGAAGTAGACAAGGGCAACGAAAATGGTTGACCCATTGGGAGGAGTGGGGACTGCCGTAGGGCAGTCCTCAAGCTCAACAGTGGCTACCACAGGGTAGACCACTGGAGCAAATGTGAGTGCTACATCACTGCGGCATGGTCTTGGACCCCTGGGAGGAATCCCCATTTTTGAGGGGATTTACTTCCCCTTTTGGAGATGGTAATTCGAGCTGGCGATGAAAGTGCGCGGCTTCATCAAGCTACTGAAGGGAGAGGAGCAGGTTCCCGCGGAAAGCACATTTGAGCATGAGGCATGGATGGATCGAAATGATATTGTCATGTCATTCCTCAGCAATGCAATAGCCAAGAAGTATGTTCCCATCATTGCCGGGTACACGCTGGCTTCCGAAGCTTACGACAAGCTCAAGCGCGTATACCAATCCACCTCCCTCACGAACAGACTATTCATCCTACAACGGCTGATCAGCATGCGAGTGAATAAGGGCGAATGAATCCCTGGTTTCCTACAGGAGTTTGAAGGACTCCTTGGCGAGGCTCGCCAGATGAACTAGGACCTTGACGAGAATATGCAAGCCATGATCCTCCTCATGGTGTATCAGCGAGCTGGAGCCCAATGATCACCGTCATGGGCGGCTCGAAGGAGGACGACCTGACGTACACGGCAGTGGTCGAGTATGTGCAAAACGAGGCCATGCGCCGTAGCGGAAGTGAGGCTAACTTCTCAGCATATGCCGCACGTTACGGTGGCCGCGGGAGCAAAGGGTTAGCCTCTGGTCAGAAAGGCGACAGCGGAAGCGGTGGTGGTAGAGGCAACAATGGTGGCAAGGCTCCCAAGCGACAGGGTAACTGCCGCAACTGCAGTAAACCTGGGCACTGGGAAAGAGAGTGCAGGTGCTAAAGAAGGAAGACGGTGGAAGCGGTGGGAACAAAGGCAACAAAAAGGGTGGAAAAGAAGCCACCAACATGATGGCACAGAGCACGCCTCCAGAAAAAGGAGTGGCGCTGCTCAGGCCAGGAGCTTTTGGGCTCGACTCCGGCACTGATCATCACTCCAGCAACGACCAGGCTGGATTTGTCTCCATCGGCCCCACCGATCGGCGGTTCAGATGTGCAAACGACAGTGTCGTCAATACAAAGGGCGTGGGAGACAAGTTGGTGAGCATCAACCTTAATGGTGCAGAGAAGGATCAACGGCTACGTGACGTGGTCTACATGCCCTCATTTGCGGCAAACCTTCTGTCAGTGTCAAAGATAACGGACAACAACATGACAGTGGTGTTCACACAGAAGAAGGTGGTCATCGCCAGGAACGAGGACATCAAGGTCCTCTATGCCAACAAAGATCTCATGGCACAGGTTCCACGGGTTGACGGACTCTACGTACTGCAGACAATGGCAGCAAAGACCTCGGAAGACGAGGGTCATGCGGGTGCAGCGGAGGCAGTGGTCTCGGCACCAACACATGAGAGCACACCAACGAGAACTGAAAAAGCAACCTCTACCGCAAAGGATGAAGACGCTGATCTGTGGCACAGACGCGTTGGGCACGTTGCAAATAGCACGCTCCAAGTCATTCAGCAACAACAATTGGTCCGTGGCATGGATGGCTGCAAGAAGGATGCGGTTGGGTGTGGCAGCCTGTGTGAACCTTGCCTCCAAGGCAAGACCAAACGAATGCGCTTTGAGCGCAATGGTCGCCGCGCAGAATCAGCCCTTGACCTGATTCACACCGACGTGTGTGGACCCTTTCGCACGTCGTCAAATGGTGGTAGCAAGTATTTTCTGACCTTCATAGATGACCACAGCCGCAAGGTGTGGATCTTCTTCCTCAAAACAAAGGGAGAGGTCAGAGAAAAGTTGCAAAAGTTTGTCGCCATAGTGGAGCGGCAGACCGGAAAGAAAGTCAAAGGGATGCGGAGCGACAACGGCGGAGAGTACGAGGCATGCAAGGGCTGGTTGCGGCAACATGGGATCAACCACCAGCCCACAACGCCTTACACGCCAGAGAGCAATGGTGTTGCCGAATGGATGAATCAGACCATCCTCGGCATGGTGCGTAGCATGCTCTTTGATGCAAGGCTTCCACCGTGGTTTTGGACGGAAGCGGCAACAGCGGCATGCTATCTTGTCAACCTGACTCCTGTGGCAGCTCTGGGCAGGCGCGAAAAGAAGAAGTGCAAGCAACAGATGACGCCACAAGAAGTTTGGTCAAGGAAGAAGCCGTACGCATCATACCTGAAAGTGTTCGGCTGCACCGCATGGGCAAAGGTCCAGGCGGGTGAGGGTGCCGGCAAGCTGGATTCAAGAGCACGAAAGTGCGTTATGGTGGGGTATGAGACGGCCCACAAGACATATCGCTTGTGGGACCTGGCAGGAAGAAGACTCATCACCCGCCGGGATCTAACCTTTGACGAGAGGAAACCAGGCAAGGAAGAGATGCTTGATCCCACAGAAACTCCAAAACAGGGAGAGTGGTTGGTGCTGCTAGAGTTAGGACATCAAGCTCCTGAAAACTGGCAAGTGGTGCCAGTGCGGCAGGCCGTGAAGAAGAGTGGTGTGCCAGGGGGAGCGGCTGCGCAGGCTGACGTAGCGGCGAGCTCTGACACAGAGTTGGAGACGTCCGAGGCCTCTAAGACCAGCTCGGAGGCCAGTGGCTCTTCAAAAAAGGAAAATTTAACTCCAGGGCAGCCGACACCAAAGGAGCAACAGCATGGCAAACATCCACCAGCAATGAACGTCGCAGCACACGACAAAGAAAACAAACTCCAAAGTACGACGCTGACACGGGAAGCTAGACTGGACTGAGCTGGTCCTGTTTGGCTCAGGGAGAGCCGCTCATTGTGACTGAGGCGCAGGCAAGGCCCGATGCGGCCAAGTGGAAGGAGGCGGTGGACAGCGAGCTCGCGTCCATCGAAGAAAATGGCACATGGGTGCTGGTGGACAGACCCGCTAACGCTCACGTGGTGGGCTCAAAGTGGGTGCTCAGGTTGAAGCAGAAGCAAGATGATAGCATCGACAAGTACAAGGCAAGGGTCGTGGCAAAAGGGTTCTCACAGGGCGCAGGGTCTGAGTACAATGAGACCTTCGCACCGGTCATCACGTTTGCCTCCATCAGGTCCCAGCTTGCGGTCGCTGCCGCCAAAGACCTTGAGATCCACCAGATGGATGTGAAGACAGCCTTCCTTTATGGGAAACTCGACAAGGAGGTGCTAATGGTGGTACCGGAAGGTGTCAAAGCACCCGAGGGTAAGGTGTGCAAGCTGGTGAAGGCGTTGTACGGGCTGAAACAGGCCCCACGAATCTGGTACAAGGAGATGGACAGCTTCATGGCAGAGATCTTTTCCGCACATTCCAAGAATGACCCTAGCGTCTATGTGCGGGAGGACAAACATGGCTTGCTACTTGTGGTGTTGTACGTGGATGATCTTATCATGTATTCTTCCTCGCAGGAGGCCCTCACGGACCTCAAGAAAACTCTGGCTGGCAGATTTAAGATGAAGGACATGGGACCTCTCGAGTAATACCTCGGGATTGCTATTCACCGCAATCGCAAAGCAGGCACCATCGACCTCAACAAGACCAAGTACATCATAGACATCTTGAAGCGCTACAACATGGAGGACTGCAAGCCCATCAGCACCCCCATGCCCTCCGACTGCAAGCTCTCCTCCTCCATGTCACCAAGCAACGAGGAAGACCGGCGGGAGATGCAGAACATTCCATACTGGTCCACCGTTGGAAGCCTCATGTATGCAATGGTGGGAACACGACCTGACATCGCTTATGCAGTGGGTCAAGTGAGCAGGTTTTTGGCCAACCCTGGGCCAGAACATTGTTAAGTGGTGAAGCGGATTTTTCGCTACCTCAAAAAGACTCGGCACGTCGGACTTCGGTTTGGAGGTCTAGAAGGATCAGACTTGCTGTGACTGACATGCTACACTGACAGGGACTGGGGGCACGGATTGATAACAGGAAGTCCACCTCAGGGTTTGTCTGTCTTCTCAATGGTGGTGCGGTCTCGTGGGCAAGCAGGAAGCAGGATTGAATCTCGATTTCTAGTGCTGAGGCGGAGTACGTTGCACTCTCCGAAGTGTGCAAGGAAACACAGTGGCTTCGCAGTTTGCTTGATGAGATCAAGGCACCACAAGAGGAAGCAACCGTCATCCGCATCGACAACCAAAGTGCCATGGCTATGGCAGAGGAAGACATGATCTCCCGGCGTACAAAGCACATCAATATTCGGTACCACTACTCACGTGACCTTATCCCCAAGGGTGTCGTGGAACTGGAGCACGTCGCAACCAAGAAAATGCTTGGCGACTTCTTGACAAAGCCGCTAGACAGCGACTTGCATGTTGCAGGTGCTCGAGGAGTCGGCATGGTGGATGCAAGAGATGAGAACTAAAGACCAAGAAAACATACATGCACATACACAACCTAGAGCTACAGGTTCATGCCAAAGAAAAACAACCACAGCAGGTGGCCTAAGGTGCAAGGGAGAGATTGTTGTTCTTCTATGCCCCATGGCCACTGCTATGGCTTGACGAACAGGTTGGGCATGCACTGCTCCCTTGGAGTAAGTCCCTTAGACCTTGTTCGTGGTGCAAGTCCAAGCGAGACACCAGAAGTGTACCGCAATGGATAGCATGTTGGACTTAGGGACAACAGGTCCTACGATCAAGCCTTGATGTTTGCAGGAGGGTTTTTGACCTTCTAGCACAGGGGAAGTTTCTTAGACATTTCTCCATGCACGAGGAGAGTGCGCCACTTGGCGGTCAGTGGATGCGCCAATTGACAAACTGGTGAGGTGGTGTGGAGTGACCACCCCAAAAGTGTCACTACCCACACACCTTAGAAGCCAGGCCTATGACTATATGTACAGGCTCATTCCTCATTCTAATTATACAATCTGGCCTGAGATGCTCCTCACAGAGTTGTCCAACTAAGGAACGGTATAAAGAAGACACTGGTTGGTCTAAGCCCCAGGAGCTAGTCTTTGACTAGCACCTCGCGCGAAAGTGACCAAGTGTTAAGTGGACACAGTTGCTAGCAAGTGATTGCCTAGGAACTGCTCAGTGTGGAACCGTGATCCTGAGGGTAATATCTTCTCCTAGCTGAAATGCTAGGAGCGGACGGAAGGTGCTATTGTGTCGGCCCTGTTTTCTAGTCCGTTTGCCTAAGGCCTGTTGACAAAAGGTACAAGGCAAAAGGCAAAAGGCAAAAGGAAAAAAAGAAAAAAAAAGGAACAAGGCAAAAGGCAAAAGGCAAAAAGAAAACGTCAAGAGGCAAAAGGCGAAAGGCAAAAAGGCAAAAAGCAAATGGCAAAAGGAAAAAGGCAAAAGGCAAACGTCAAGAGGCAAAAGGCGAAAAGCAAAAGGCAAAGGAAAAAGGAAAAAGGAAAAACACAAAATGCAAAAGCCAAAAGGCAAATGGCAAGATGCAAAAGGCAAAGGGCAAAAGGCAAAGGGCAAAATGCAAAAGGAAAAAGGCAAAAGGCAAAAGAAAAATGGCAAAAGGCAAAAGGCAAACGGCAAAAGACAAAGGGTTAAAGTAAAAAGGCAATAGGGAAATGGCAAAAGGCAAAAGGCAAAAGGCAAAAGGTAAAATGTGAAAAGCAAAAAGCAAAATGCAAAAGGCAAAAGGCATAAGGCAATGGCAAAAGGCAAAAGGCAAAAGGCAAAAGGGAGAAGGAAGAAGGGAGAAGGCAAAAGACAAAAGGTAGAAGGAACATGGCAAAAGGCAAAAGGGAAAAAGAAAAAGGCAAAAGGCAAAAGGCAAAAGACAAAAGGCAAAAGGCAAAAGGAAAAAGGAAATGGCAAAGGGCAAAGGCAAAAGGCAAAAGGCAAAAGGCAAAAGCAAAAAGGAAAAAGGCAAAAGGCAACAGGCAACAGGCAAAATGCAAAAGGCAAAAGGTAAAAGGCAAACGGCAAAAGACAAAAGGCAAAAGGTAAAAGGTAAAATCGCAAAAGGCAGAAGTCAAAAGGCAAATCCTAAAAGGCAAAAGGCAAAATGCAGAAGGCAGAAGGCAGAAGGCAAAAGGCAAAGGGCAAAAGGCAAAAGGCAAAAGGAAAAATGCTAAAGCCAAAAGGAAAATGGCAAAAGGCAAAAGGCAAAAGGCAAAATGCAAAATGCAGAATGCAAAAGACGAAAGGTAAAACAAAAAAGGGAAAAGGGAAAAGGCAAAAGGCAAAAAGGAAAAGGCAAAAGGCAAAAGGCAAAAAGTAAAAGGCAAAAGGCAAAAGGCAAAAGGCAAAAGGCAAAAGGCAGAAGGCAAAAGGCAGAAGGAAGAAGGAAAAAGGCAAAAGGCAAGGGCAAAAGGCTGAAGGCTGAAGGCAAAAGTAAAAAGGCAGAAGGCAAAAGGCAAAAGGCAAAATGCAAAAGGCAAAAGGAAAAAGGCAGAAGGCAAAAGGCAAAAGGCAAAATGCAAAAGGCAAAAGGAAAAAGGCAAAAGCCAAAAGGCAAAAGGCAAAAGGCAAAAGGAAATGGAAAAAGGCAAAAGGCAAAAGGTAGAATCCCAAAAGGAAACAGGCAAAACACAAAATGCAAAAGGAAAAAGGAAAAAGGCGGAAGGCAAAAGCCAACAAGCAAAAGGCAAAAGGCAAAAGGCAAGAGGCAAAAGGCAAAAGGAAAAAGGCAGAAGGCAAAAGGCAACAGGCAAAAGGCAAATGGCAAAAGGCAAAACACAAAAGGCAAAAGGCAAAAGGCAAAAGGTCAAAGGAAAAGGGCAGAAGGCAGAAGGCAGAAGGCAAAGATAGAAGGCAGAAGGAAAAAGGCAAAAGGCTAAAGGCTAAAGGTAGAAGGCAGAATGCAAAAGGCAAAAAGCAAAAGGCAAAGGCAAAAGGCAAAAGGCAATAGGCAAAATGCAAAAGCCAAAGGGCAAATGGCAAGATGTAAAAGGCAAATGGCAAGATGCAAAAGGCAAAGGGCAAAAAGGCAAAGGTTAAAATGCAAAAGGAAAAAGGCAAAAGGCAAAAGGGAAATGGAAAAAGCAAAAGGCATACGGCAAAAACGAAAAGGCAAAAATCAAAAGGCAATAGGGAAATGGCAAAATGCAAAAGGCAAAAGGCAAAAGGTAAAATGAGAAAAGCCAAAAGCAAAAGGCAAAAGGCAAAAGGCAGAAGGCAGAAGGCAAAAGGCAAAAGGCAAAACGCAAAAGGGAAACCGGAAAAGGCAAAAGGCAACAAGGAAAAGGCAAAAGGCAAGAGGCAACAGGCAAAATGCAAAAGCCAAAAGGGAAAAGGCAAACGGAAAAGGAAAAAAGGCAAAAGGCAAAAGGTAAAATTGCAAAAGGCAAAAGGCAAAAGGCAAATCGCAAAAGGCAAAAGGCAAAAGGCAGAAGGCAGAAGGCTGAACGCAAAAGGCAAAGGGCAAAACGCAAAAGGCAAAAGGCAAAAGTCTTAAGGCAAAAGGCAAACGTCAAAAGGCAAAAGGCAAAAGGCAAATGGCAAATGGCAAAAGGCAAAAGGCAAAATGCAAGAGGAAAAATGCAAAAGACAAAAGGCATCACGCAAAAGGGAAACCGGAAAAGGCAAAAGGCAACAAGGAAAAGACAAAAGGAAAAACGTAAAAGGCAAAGGGCAAAAGGCAAAGGGCAAAGGGCGAAAGGCAAAAGACAAAAGGCAAAAGGCAAAAGGCAAAAGGCAGAAGGCTGAAGGCAGAAATAGGAAGGCAAAAGGCAAAAGGCAAAAGCAAAAGGCAAAAGGCAGAAGGCAAAAGGAAAAAGGCAAAATGCAAAAGGAAAAAGGAATCAGGCCAAAGCAAAAAGGAAAAAGGCAAAAGGAAATAGCAAAAGGCAAAAGGCAAAAGATAAATGGCAAAAGGCAAAAGGCAAAAGGCAAAATGAAACAGGCAAAATGAAACAGGCAAAACGCAAAACGCAAGAGGCAGAAGGAAAAAGGCGGAAGGCAAACGGCAACAAGCAAAAGGCAAAAGGCAAAAGGCCAAAGGCAAAAGGCAAAAGGCAAAAGGAAAAAGGCGGAAGACAAAAGGCAACAGGAAAAAGGCAAAAGGCAAATGGCAAAAGGCGAAAGGGAAAAGGCAAAAGGAAAAAGGCAAAAGGCAAAAGGAAAAAGGTAGAAGGCAGAAGGCAGAAGGCAGAAGGCAACGGTAGAAGGCAGAAGGCAAAAGGCAAAAGGCTAAAGGCTAAAGGTAGAAAGCAGAATGCAAAAGGCACAAGGAAAAAGGCGGAAGACAAAAGGCAACAGGAAAAAGGCAAAAGGCGAATGGCAAAAGGCGAAAGGGAAAAGGGAAAAGGCAAAACGCAAAGGTAAAAGGCAAAAGGCAATAGGCAAAATGCAAAAGCCAAAAGGCAAATGGCAAGATGCAAAAGGCAAAGGGCAAAAGGCAAAGGGCAAAATGCAAAAGGAAAAAGGCAAAAGGCAAAGGGAAAAGGGCAAAAGGCAAAAGGCAAACGTCAAAAAACAAAAGGCAAAAGTCAAGAGGCAATAGGCAAATGGCAAAAGGCAAAAGGCAAAAGGTAAAAGGTAAAATGCAAAAGGCAAAAAGCAAAAGGAAAAAGGCAAAATACAGAAGGCAGAACGGAGAAGGCAGAAGGCAAAAGACAAAAGACAAAAGGTAGAAGGAAAATGGCAAAAGGCAAAAGGGAAAAAGAAAAAGGCAAAAGGCAAAAGGCAAAAGGCAAAAGGCAAAAGGCAAAAGGGGAAAAGGAAATGGCAAACGGCAAAGGCAAGAGGCAAAAGGCAAAAGGAAAAAGGAGAAAGGCAAAAGGCAAAAGGCAATAGGCAAAATTCAAAAGGCAAAAGGCAAAAGGGGAAAAGGAAATGGCAAACGGCAAAGGCAAGAGGCAAAAGGCAAAAGGAAAAAGGAGAAAGGCAAAAGGCAAAAGGCAATAGGCAAAATTCAAAAGGCAAAAGGCATAAGGCAAACAGCAAAAGACAAAAGGAAATAGGCAAAAAGTAGAATCGCAAAAGGCAAATGGCAAAAGGCAAATCGCAAAAGACAGAAGGCAAAAGGCAAAAGGCAGAAAGCAGAAGGCAAAACGCAATAGACAAGAGGTAGAAGGCAGAAGACAAAAGGCAAAAGGCAAAAGGCTGAAGGCACAAGGCAGAATGCAAAAGGCAGAAGGGAAACGGCAAAATGCAAAAGGCAAAAGGAAAAGGGCAAAGACAAAAGGCAAAAGGCAAAAGAGAAAAGGCAAAAGGCAAAGGCAAAAGGCAAAAGGTAAAAGACAGAAGGCAGAAGGCAAAAGGCAAGAGGAAATGCAAAAGGCTAAAGGCAAAAGGCAAAAGGCAAAAGGCACAGGGGAAAAAGGAAATGGCAAACGGCAAAGGCAAAAGGCAAAAGGTTAAAGGAAAAGGGCAAAAGGCAAAAGGCAAAAGGCAGGAGGCAGAAGGCGAAATGCAAAACGCAAAAGGCAGAAGGCAAAAGGCACAAGGCAAAAGGCAGAAGGAGGAAAGCAAAAGGTAGAAGGCAGAAGACAAAAGGCAACAGACGAAAGGCTAAAGGCACAAGGTGGAATGCAAAAGGCAAAAGGCAAACAGCAAAGGGCAAATGGCAAAAGGCAATAGGCAAAATGCAAGAGGCAAAAGGCAAACGGCAAAATCTAAAAGGCAAAAGGAAGAAGGCAAAAGGAAAAACGCAGAAGGCAAAAGGCAAAGGTCAAAACGCCAGAGGCAAAAGACAAAAGGCAAAAGGAAAAAGGCAAGAGACAAAAGACAAAATGCAGAAGGCAAAAGGAAAAAGGCAAAAGGCAAAAGACAGAACGCAAAAGGCAAGAGGCAAAAGACACAAGGCAAAAGGCAAAGGGCAAAAGGCAAAAGGCAAAAGGCAAAAGGTAAAACTCTACAGGAAAAAGGCAAAAGGCAAAAGGCAAAAGGCAAAAGGAAAATGGCAAAAGGCAAAATGCAAAAGGCAAAATGCAAAAGAGAAAAGGCAAAATGCAAAAGGGAAAAGGGAAACAGCAAAAGGCAACAAGAAAAATGCAAAATGCAAAAGGTAAAAGACAAAAGGAAAAAGGCAAAAAGGAAAGACAAAAGGCAAAAGGCAGAAGGCAAAAAGCAGAAGGCAGAAGGCAAAAGGCAAGAGGCAAAGGCAAAAGGTTGAAGGCTGAAGGCCAAAGGCAAAAGGCAGAAGGCAAATGGCAAACGGAAAAATGGAAAAGGCAAAAGACAAAAGGCAAAAGGCAAAAGGCAAAAGGAAATGGCAAAAGGCAAAAGGCAAAAGGTAAACACAAAAAGGGAAAAGGCAAAAGGCAAAAGGAAACATGCAAGAGGCAAAAGGCAAAAGGCAAAAGGAAACAGGAAAAAGGCAAAAGGCAAAAGGCAAAAGGAAAAAGGCAAAAGGCAAAAGGCACAAGGCAAAAGGCAAAAGACTAAAGGCAAAAGGCAGAATGAAAAAGGCGAGAGGCAAAAGGCAAAGGAAAAAGGCAAAAGGAAATAGGCAAAATGCAAAAGGCAAAAGGCCAATGGCAAAATGAAAAAGGCAAAAGGCAAAAGGCAAAGGAAAAATGGCAAAAGGCAAAAGGCAATAGGCAAAACGAAAAAGGCAAACGGTAAAAGACAAAAGGCAAAAGGCAAAGGGCAAAAGGGAAATGGCAAAAAGCAAAAGGCAAAAGGCAAAAGGCAAAAGGTAAAATGCAAAAGGCAAAAGGCAAAAGGCAAAAGGCAATAGGCAAAACGAAAAAGGCAAACGGTAAAAGACAAAAGGCAAAAGGCAAAGGGCAAAAGGGAAATGGCAAAAAGCAAAAGGCAAAAGGCAAAAGGCAAAAGGTAAAATGCAAAAGGCAAAAGGCAAAAGGCAAAAGGCAAAAGGCAAAAGGCAGAAGGCAGAAGGTAGAAGGTAAAAGGTAAAAGGCAAAAGGCACAAGGCAGAAAGCAGAAGGCAAAAGAAAAAAGGTAGAAGGGAAAAAGGCAAAAGGCAAAAGGCAAAAGGCAAAAGGCAAAAGGCAAAAGGAAAAGGACAAGAGGCAAAAGGCAAAAGGCAAAAGGCAAAAGGAAAATGGCAGAAGGCAGAAGGCAGAAGGCAAAAGGTAGAAGGTAAAAGGAAAAAGGCAAAAGGAAAAAGGAAAAAGGCAAAAGGTAAAAGGCAAAAGGCAAAAGTCAAGAGGCAAAATGCAAACGGAAAAAGGCAAAAGGTAAAAGGCAAGTGCCAAATGGCCAAAGGCAAAAGGCAAAAGGCAAAAGGCTTAAGGCAGAAGGCAGAAGGCAGAAGGCAGAAGGTAGATGGCAAAAGGCAAAAGGAAAAAGACAGAAGGCTAAAGGCAGAAGGCGGAATGCAGAAGGCAAAAGGCAAAAGGCAAAAGGCAAAAGGCATTAGGCAAAATGCAAAACGCAAAAGGCAAACGGCAAAAGGCAAAGGGCAAAAGGCAAAACACAAAATGCAAAATGCAAAAGGCCAAAGGCAAAATGCAAAATTCAAAAGGGAAAAGGCAAAAGGCAAAAGGCAAAACGCAAAACGCAAAGGGCAGAAGGCAAAAGGCAAAACGTCAAAGGCAGAAGGCAGAATGCAAAAGGCGAAAGGCAAAAGGCAAAGGCAAAAGCCGAAAGGCAATAGGCAAAATGCAAAAGGAAAAAGGAAAATGGCAAAATGCAAAAGGCAAAAGGAAAAAGGAAAAGGAAAAAGGAAAAGGAAAAAATGCAAAAGACAACAGGCAAAAGGCAACAGGAAAAAGGCAAAAGGAAAATGCCAAATAGCAAAAGACCAAAGGGCAAAAGGGAAATGGCAAAAGGCAAAAGGCAGAAGGCAAAAGGTGAAATGGAAAAGGCAAAAGGGAAAAGGTAACTGGCAAAAGGCAAAAGGCAGAAGGCAGAAGGAAAAAGGCAAAAGGCTAAAGGCAGAAGGCTGGAAGCAAAAGACAAAAGGCAAAAGGAAAAGGGCAAAATGGAAAGAGGAAAACAAAAAAGGCAAAAGGCAAAAGGCAAAAGACAAAAGACAAAAGGAGAAAGGCAAAAGGCAAAAGGGAAATGGCAAACGGCAAAGGCAAAAGACAAAAGGCAAAAGGCAAAAGGCAAAGGGCAAAAGGATTAAGGCAAAAGGAAAAGGACAAAAGGCACAAGGCAAGAGGAAAAGGGAAAAAGGCAAAAGGCAAATTGCAAAAGTAAAAAGGCAAAAGGCAAAAGGCAAAAGGCAGAAGGCTGAAAGCAAAAGCCAAAAGGCAAAAGGAAAAAGGAAAAAGGCAGAAGGCAAAAGGCCAAAGGCAAAAGGCAAAATTTAAGATGCAAAAGGCAAAAGGTAGAAGGCAAAAGGCAAAAGGCAAATGGAAAATGGCCAAAGGAAAAAGACAAAAGGAAAAAGGAAAAAGGCGAAAGGCTTAAGGCAAAGGGCAGAAGGCAGAAGGCAGAAGGCAAAAGGCAGAAGGTCGAACGAAAAAGGCAAAAGGCAAAAGGCAGAAGGTAGAAGGCAGAAGGCAAAAGGCAGAAGGAAAAAAGCAAAAGTCAGAAGGCAAAAGGCAAAAGGCAAAAGGCAAAAGGCAAAGGGCAGAAGGAAAAAGGCCGAAGGCAGAACGAAGAAGGTAGAAGGCAAAGGTAGTAGGAAGAAGGAGAAAAGCAAAAGGCAAAAGGCGAAAGGCACAAAGCAGAATGCAAAAGGCGAAAGGCAAAAGGAAAAAGCCGAAGGAAAAAGGCAATAGGCAAAATGCAAAAGGCAAATGGCAAATGGCAAAATGCAAAAGGCAAAAGGCAAATAGCAAAATACAGGGGCAAACGGCAAATGCCAAAGGGCAAAAGGCAAAAGGCAAAAGAAAAAAAGAAAAAGGCAAAAGGCAAAAGGCAAATGGCAAAAGACAAAAGGCTCAAGGCACAAGGCAAAAGGCAAAAGGTAAAATGCAGAAAGCTAAAGGCAAAAGGCAAAAGGCGGAAGGCAGAAGGCAGAAGGCAAAAGATGAAAGCCAAAAGGAAAAAGGCAAAAGGAAAAAGGGAAAAGGGAAAAGGAAAAAGGCAAAAGGCAGAAGGAAAAAGGCATAAGACAAAAGGCAAAAGGAAAAAGGAAAAAGTGAAATGGTAAACGGCAAAGGCAAAAGGCAAAAGGCAAAAGGCACAAGGCAAAAGGCAACAGGAAAAGGGCAAAAGGCAAAAGGTAATAGAAAAAAGGAATAAGGCAAAAGGCAACAGGCAAAATGCAAAAGGAAAAAGGCAAAAGGCAAACAGCAAAAGACAAAAGGCAACAGGCAAAATGCCAAGGGGAAATGGGAAAAGGCAAAAGGTAAACGGCAAATGGCAAATGGCAAAAGGCAAAAGGCAAAAGGCAAAAGGCAAATGGCAGTAGGAAAATGGCAGATAGCGGAAGGCAGAAGGCAGAAGGCAAAAAGGAAGAAGGAAGAAGACAAAAGGCAAAAGGCAAAGGGCTAGAGTAAGAAGGCATAATGTAAAAGGCAAAAGGTAAAAGGCAAAGGGCAAAAGGCAAAAGGCAAAATGCACAATGCAAAAGGAAAAAGGCAAACGGAAAACTTCAAAAGGCTAAAGGCAAAGGGGAAAGGACAAAAGGAATGAAGCAAAAGGCAAAAACCAAGAGGCAAGAGGCAAAACGAACAAGGCAAAGGCAAAAGGCAAAAGACAAAAGGCAAAAGGCAAAAGAAAAAAGGCAAAATGAAAGAGGAAAATGGCAAAAGGCAAAATGCAGAAGGCAAGAGGAAGAAGGCAAAAGGCAAAAGGCAAAAGGAAGAAGGTAGAAGGCATATGGCAAAAGACAAAAGGCAGGAGGAAAAAGGCAAAAGGAAAAAGGCAAAAGACAAAAGGCAAAGGCCAAAAGGCAAAAGGAAAAGGACAAAAGGGAAAAGGCAAAAGGAAAAAGGAAAAAGGCAAAAGGCAAAAGGCAACAGGCGAAATGCAAAAGGCAAAAGGTAAAAGGCAAAGGTCAAAAGGCAGAAAGCAAAAGGCAAAAGGCAAAAGGCAAAAGGAAAAAGGCAAAAGGCAAAAGGCAAAAGGCAACAGGCAACAGGCAAAAGGCAAAAG
>SZWC01020938.1:10891-28269 GCA_023375785.1 Penium margaritaceum
TATTGTGCGCAATGCCTTGACAAAGTTGGCATGTGCCACTGACCGTGACCACAAAGTTTACCAAGTGACTTTTACGAGGCGTAACACGAGTCAGCCACGGTCAGAGTGCCCAATCTCAGTGCACATCTAATATGCATGACATTGCGGGTATGAACAAGGTAAAAAACTGGTGGCTTGGTACGGCCATTGTGCGCAATGCCTAGACAAAGTTGGCATGTGCCACATACCGTGACCACCAAGTTTACCAAGTACAATAAACGGCTATGAATCATAACACGAGTCAGCCACAATCAGAGTGTCCAATCACAGTGCAGATAGTCTAGGCATGACCTTGCAGGTATAAACAAGGTAGAATACTGGTGGCTCGGTGTGGCTATTGTGCGCAATGCCTTGACATAGTTGGCATGTGCCACTGACCATGACCACAACTGTATCCAAGTGACTTTTACTTCTATTGATCATAACACGAGTCAGCCAAAGTCAGAGTGTCCAATCACAGTGCAGATGTACTAGGCATGATCTTGCAGGTACAAAAAAGGCAGAGTACTAGTGGCTCGATGTGGCTATTATGTGCAATGCCTTGACAAAGTTGGCATGTACCACTGACCATGCCCACCAAGTTTACCAAATGACATTCACTTCTACGAATCGTAACACGAGTCAGCCACGGTCTGAGTGCCCAATCACAGTGCACATCTAATATGCATGACCTTGCAGGTATAAACAAGGTAAAAAAACTGGTGGCTTGGCACGGCTATTCTGCGCAATGCTTTGACAACGCTGGCATGTGCCATTGAACATGACCACAGAGTTTACCAGGTGACTTTAACTTCTACAAATCGTAACACACGTCAGCCACCTTCAGAGTACCCAAGCACAATGCACATCTAATATGCTTGACCTTGCTGTTATAAACAAGGTAAAAGCCCGGTGGCTTAGCACGGCTATAATACACAATGCCTTGAAAAGGTTGGCATGTGCCACTGACCATGACCACAAAAGTTTACCAAGTACCTTAAACGGCTATGAATCATAACACGAGTCAGCCATGGTTCGAGTGTCCAATCACAGTGAAGATGTACTAAGCATGATCTTGCAGGTGCAAACAAGGTAGAATACTGGTGGTTCGGCTTCGCTATTGTGCGCAATGCCTTGACAAAGTTGGCATGTGCCACTGACCATGACCACAAAGTTTACCAATTACCTTGAACAGTTATAACCCATAACAAGAGACAGCCACGGTCAGAGTGTCCAATGACAAGGCAGATGTACTACACATGATCTTGCATGTACAAACAAGGTAGAATACTGGTGGCTCGGTGAGGCTATTGTGCGCAATGCCCTGACAAAGTTGGCATGACCACAAACAAATGACCATGACCACAAATGTATCGAAGTGACTTTTACTTCTATTGATCATAACACGAGTCAGCCACCTTCAGAGTGTCCAATCACAGTGCATATGTACTAGGCATAATGTTGCAGGTACAAACAAGGCAGAATACTGGTGTCTCGGTGTGGCTATTGTGCGCAATGACTTGACAAAGTTGGCATGTGCCACTGACCATGACCACAAAGTTTACCAAGTGACTAACGTCTACGAATCGTAACACGAGTCAGCCACAATCTGAGTGCCCAGTCACAGTGCACATATAATATGCATGACCTTGCAGGTATACAAATGATTATATACCGGTGGCTTGACTCGGCTATTGTACGCAATGCCTTGACAAAGTTGGCATGTGCCACTGACCATGACCACAACGTTCACCAAATGACTTTAACTTTTACGAATCGTAACACGAGTCAGTCACATTCAGAGTGCCCAATCACAGTGCACATCTAATATGCAGGACCTTGCAGGTATAAACAAGGAAAAATACCGGTGGCTTGGCACTGCTATTGTGCGCAATGCCTTGACAAAGTTCGTATGTGCCACTGACCATGACCACACTATTTACCAAGTACCTTAAACGGCTATGAATCATAACACGCGTCACCCACGGTCAGAGTGTCCAATCACAGTGCAGATGTACTAGGCATGATCTTGCAGGTGCAAACAAGGTAGAATACGGGTGGCTCGGTGTGGCTATTTTGCGCAATGCCTTGACAAAGTTTGCATGTGCCACTGACCATGACCACACTATTTACCAAGTACCTTAAACGGCTATGAATCATAACACGCGTCACCCACGGTCAGAGTGTCCAATCACAGTGCAGATGTACTAGGCATGATCTTGCAGGTGCAAACAAGGTAGAATACGGGTGGCTCGGTGTGGCTATTTTGCGCAATGCCTTGACAAAGTTTGCATGTGCCACTGACCACGATCAAAAAGTTTACCAAGTGACTTTTACTTCTACAAATCGTAACACAAGTCAGCCACTGTCAGAGTGCCCAATCATAGTGCAAATCTAATATGCATGACCTTACTGGTATAAAAGGGTAAAAAACCGGTGCCTTGGCACGGCTATTGTGCGTAATGCCTTGACAAAGTTGGCATGTGCCACTGACCATGACCAAAAAGTCAACCAAGTACCTTAAACGGCTATGAATGATAACCCGAGTCAGCCACGGTCAGAGTGTCCAATCAGAGTGTAGATATACTGGGCATGACCTTGCAGGCATAGACAAGGTAGAATACTGGTGGCTCGGTGTGGCTATTATGGGCAATGGCTTGACAAAGTTGGCATGTGCCACTGACCATGACCACAAATGTATCCAAGTGACTTTTACTTCTATTGATCATAACAGGAGTCAGCCATGGTCAGAGTGTCCAATCACAGTGCAGATGTATAAGGCATGACCTTGCAGATATAAACAAGGTAGAATACTGTTGGCTCAGTGTGGCTAGTGTGCGCAATGCCTTGACAAAGTTGGCATGGGCAACTGACCATGACCACAAAGTTTACCAAGCAACATCAACTTCTACGAATCGGAACACGAGTCAGCCTCAGTCAGAGTGCCCAATCACAGTGCATATCTTATATGCATGACCTTGCAGGCATAAACAAGGTAAAAACCCGGTGGCTTGGCACGTCTATTGTGCGCAATGCCTTAACAAAGTTGGCATGTGCCATTTACCATGACCACTAATGTATCCAAGTGACGTTTACTTCTATTGATCATAACACATGTCAGCCATGGTCATAATGTCCAATAACAGTGCAGATTTACTATGCATGATCTTGCAGGTGTGAACAAGGTAGAATACTGGTGGCTCGCTGTGGCTATTGTGCGCAATGCCTTGACAAAGTTGGCATGTGCCACTGACCATGACCACAAAGTTTACCAAGTGACATCAACGCTTACGAATTGTTACACGAGTCAGCGACAGTCAGTGTAACCAATGACAGTGCACACATTATATGCATGACCTTGCAGGTATAAAACAGGAAAAGAAACCGGTCTCTTTGCACAGCAATTGTGCGCAATGCCTTGACAACGTTGGTATGTGCCACTGACCATGACCAAAAAAATTACCAATGACCTTAAACGGCTATGAATCAAAACACCGGTCAGCTACAGTCAGAGTGTCCAATCACAGTGCAGATATACTGGGCATAACATTTCAGGTTTAAACAAGGTAGAATACTGGTGGCTTGGTGTGACTATTGTGCGCAATGCCTTGACAAAGTTGGTATGTGCCACTGACCATGACCACACATGTATCCTAGTGACTTATACTTCTATTGATCATAACACAAGTCAGCCACGGTCAGAGTGTTCAATCACAGTGCAGATGTATCATGCATGACCTTGCACGTTTAAACAAGGTAGAATACTGGTGGCTCGATGTGGCTATTGTAGGCAATGCCTTGACAAAGCTGGAATGTGCCACTGACCATGACCACAAAGTTTACCAAGTGACTTTAACTTTTACGAATCGTAACACAAGTCAGCCACAGTCAGAGTACCCAATCATAGTGCACATCTAATATGCATGACCTTGCAGGTAGAAACAGGGTAAAATTTGGTGTCTTGGCACGGCTATTGTGCGCAATGCCTTGACAAAGTTGGCATGTGCCACTGACTATGACCAGAAAGTTTACCAAGTACCTTAAACGGCTATGAATCATTACACGAGTCAGCCACTGTCAGAGTGTCCAATCACAGTGCAGATATACTGGGCATGACCTACCAGGTATAAACAAGGCAGACTACTGGTAGCTTGGTGTGGGAATTGTGCACAATGCCTTGACAAAGTTAGCATGTGCCACTGACCATGACCACAAATGTATCCAGGTGACTTCAACTTCTACGAATCGTAACACGAGTCAGCCACAGTCAGAGTACCCAATCACAGTGCAGATGTACTTGGCATGATCTTGCAGGTACAAACAAGGTAGAATAAAGGTGGCTTGGTGTGGCTTTTGTGCACAATGCCCTGACAAAGCTGGCATGTGCCACTGGCATGCCAACCTTGCCAAGGCATTGCGCACAAAAGTTACACCGATCCACTGGTATCCTTCCTTATTTATACATGTAAGGTCATGCCTAGTATATCTGCACTATGATTGGACACTCTGACCGTGGCTGACTCGTGTTATGATTCAGAGCTGTTTAAGGTACTTGGTAAACATTGTGGTCATGATCAGTGGCACATGCCATCTTTGTCAAAGCATTGCGTACAATGGCCTTGCCAAGACATTTTACCTTGTTTATACCTGGAAGGTCATGCATATAAGATGTGCACTGTGATTCGGCACTCTGACCGTGGCTGAATCGTGTTACGATTCGTAGAAGTTAAAGTCAATTGGTAAACTTTGTGGTCAAAGTAAGTGGCACATGCCAACTTTGTCAAGGCATTACGCACAATAGCCACATCGGGCCACCAGTATTCTACCTTGTGTACACGTGCAAAATCATGCCTAGCTCATCTGGACTATGATTGGACACTCTGTTTGTGCCTGACTTGTGTTATGATCAATAGAAGTAAAAGTCACTTGGATACATTTGTGGTCATGGTCAGTAGCACATGCCAACTTTGTCAAGGCATTGCGCACAATAGCCACACCAAGCAACCAGTATACTACCTTGTTTGCACCTGCAAGATCATGCCTAGTACATCTGCAATGTGATTGGACACTCTGACCGTGGTTGACTCATGTTATGATTAATAGAAGTAAAATTCACTTGGATACATTTGTGGTCATGGCCAGTGGCACATGCCAACTTTGTCAAGGCATTGCACACAATAGCCACAAGGAGCCACTAGTATTCTACCTTGTTTTTCCTAGCAAGATCATGCCTAGTACATCTGCACTGTGATTGGACACTCTCACCATGGCTGACTTGGGGTATGATCAATAGAAATAAGAGTCACTTCCATACAATTGTGGTCATGGTCAGTGGCACATGCCAATTCTGTCAAGGCATTGCGCACAATAGCTGTGCCAAGACACCGGTTTTGTTTCCCTGTTTATACCTGCAAGGTTATGCATATTAGAAGTGTGCTGTGATTGGGTACTCTGATTGTGGCTGACTCGTGTTACGATTGGTAAACATTTGTGGTCATGATCAGTGGCACATGCCAACTTTGTCAAGGCATTGTGCACAATAGCCACACCACGCCACCAGTATTCTATATTGTTTAAACCTGCAAGATCATGCCTAGTACGTCTGCTTTGTGATTGGACACTCTCACCATGGCTGACTCGTGTTATGATCAATAGAAGTAAAAGTCACTTGGATACATTTGTGGTCATGGTCAGTGGCACATGCCAACTTTGTCAAGGCATTGCGCACAATAGCCATACCGAGGCACCAGTATTCTACCTTGTCTGTACCTGCAAGGTCATGCCTAGTACATCTGCACTTTGACTGGGCACTCTGACCGTGGCTGACTTGTGTTATGATCAATAGAAGTAGGAGACTAGGATACATTTGTGGTCATGGTCAGTGGCACATGCCAACTTTGTCAAGGCATTGCGTACAATAGCCACACCAAGCCACCAGTATCTACCTTGTTTGAACCTGCAAGATCATGCCTAGTATGTCTGCACTGTGATTGGACACTCTGACCTTGGCTGACTCGTGTTATGATCAATAGAAGTAAAAGTCACTCAGGTACATTTGTGGTCATGGTCAGTGGCACATGCCAACTTTTTCAAGGCATTGCGCACAATAGCCACACTGAGCCACCAGTATTCTACCTTGTTTATACCAGCAAGGTCATGCACAGTATGTCTGCACTGTGATTGGACACTCTGACCGTGGCTGACTCGTGTTATGATTCATAGCCGTTTAAGTTACTTGGTAAACTTTGTGGTCATGGTCAGTGGCACATGCCAGCTTTGTCAACGCATTGCGCACAATAGCTGTGCCAAGACATCGGGTTTTTACCATGTTTATATTTGCAAGGTCATGTATATTAGACGTGCACTGTGATTGGGCACTCTGACTGTGGCTGACTCGTGTTACGATTCGTAGAAGTTAATGTCACTTGGTAAACATTTTTGGTCATGATCAGTGGCACGTGCCACCTTTGTCAAGGCATTGCGCAAAATAGCCAGACCGAGCCACCAGTATTCTACCTTGTGTATACCAGCAAGGTCATGCACAGTATGTCTGCACTGTGATTGGACACTCTGACCGTGGCTGGCTTGCGTTATGATTCATAGCCGTTTAAGGTACTTGGTAAACTTAGTGGTCATGATCAGTGGCACATGCCAACTTTGTCAGGGCATTACGTACAATAGCCGTGCCAAGCCACCGGCTTTTTACCTTGTTTATACCTGCAAGGTCGTGCACTGTATATCTGCACTGTGATTGGACACTCTGACCGTGGCTGGCTTGCGTTATGATTCATAGCCGTTTAAGGTACTTGGTAAACTTAGTGGTCATGATCAGTGGCACATGCCAACTTTGTCAGGGCATTACGTACAATAGCCGTGCCAAGCCACCGGCTTTTTACCTTGTTTATACCTGCAAGGTCGTGCACTGTATATCTGCACTGTGATTGGACACTCTGACCGTGGCTGACTCGTGTTATGATCAATAGAAGTAAAAGTCACTTGCATACATTTGTGGTCATGGTCAGTGGCACATGCCAACTTTGTCAAGGCATTGCGCACAATAGCCACACCGAGTCACCAGTATTCTACCTTGTTTATACCTGCAAGGTCATGCACTGTATATCTGCACTGTGATTGGACACTCTGACCGTGGCTGACTCGTGTTATGATTCATGGCCGTTTAAGTTACTTGGTAAACTTTGTGGTCATAGTCAGTGGCGCATGCCAAGTTTGACAAGGCATTGCGCACAATAGCTGTGCCAAGACATAGGTTTTTTTACCCTGTTTTGTATTTGCAAGGTCATGCATATTAGACGTGCACTGTGATTGGGCACTCTGACCATGGCTGACTCGTGTTACGATTCGTAGAAGTTAAAGTCACTTGGTAAACATTTTTGGTCGTGATCAGTGGCACATGCCAACTTTGTCAAGGCATTGCGCACAATAACCACACCGAGACACCAGTATTCTACCTTGCTTATTCCTGCAAGGTCATGCACAGTATATCTGTACTGTGATTGGACACTCTGACCGTGGCTGACACGTGTTATGATCAATGGAAGTAGAAGTCACTTGGATACATTTGTGGTCATGGTTAGTGGTACATGCCAATATTGTCAAGGCATTGCGAACAATAGCCACACCGAGCCACCATTATTAGACCTTTTTTTATACCTTCAAGGTCATGCCTAGTACATCTAAACTGTGATTGGACACTCTGACCATGGCTGACTCGTGTTACGATTTGTAGATGATAAAGTCACTTGGTAAAATTTGTGGTCATGGTCAGTGGCACATGCAAACTTTGTCAAGGCATTGTGCACAATAGCCACACCGAGCCACCAGTATTCGACCTTGTTTGTACATGCAAGATCATACCTAGTACATGTGCACTGTAATTGGACACTCTGACCGTGGCTGACTTGTGTTATGATAAATAGAAGTAAAAGTCACTTGGATACATTTGTGGTCATGGTCAGTGGCACTTGCCAACTTTGTCAAGGCATTGCGCACAATATCCACACCGAGCCACCAGTATTATACCTTGTTTGCGCCTGCAAGATCATGCCTAGTACATCTGCACTGTGATTGGATACTTTGACCGTGGCTGACTTGTGTTATGATTCATAGCCGTTTAAGGTACTTTGTAAACTTTGTGGTCATGGTCAGTGGCACATGCCAACTTTATCAAGGCATTGCGCACAAAAGCCGTGCGAGGCCACCGGATTTTTACCTTGTTTATACTTGCAAGTTCATGCCTAGTACATCTGAACTGGGATTGGGCACTCAAACCGTGGCTGACTTGTGTTACGATTCGTAGAAGTTAAAGTCGCTTGGAAAACGTTGTGGTCATGGTCAGTGGCACATGCCAAAGTTGTGAAGGCATTGCAGACAGTAGCCACACCAAGCCACCAGTATTCTACCTTGTTTGTACCTGCAAGGTCATGTCTAGTACATCTGCAATGTGATTGGACACATTGACCGTGGCTGACTCGTGGTATGCTCAAAAGAAGTAAATGTCACTTGGATATATTTGTGGTCATGGTCAGTGGCACATGCCAACTTTGTCAAGGCATTGTGCACAATAGCCACACTGAGCCACCAGTATTCTACCTTGTTTATACCTACAAGGTCATGCACAGTATATCTGCACTGTGATTGGACACTCTGACCGTGGCTGACTCGTGTTATGATTCATAGCCGTTTAAGTTACTTGGTAAACTTTGTGGTCATGGTCAGTGGCACATGCCAACTTTGTCAAGGTATTGCGCACAATAGCTGTGCCAAGACATAGGTTTTTCACCCTGTTTATATTTGCAAGGTCATGCATATTAGACGTGCACTGTGATTGGGCACTCTGACCGTGGCTGACTCGTGTTACGATTCGCAGAAGTTAAAGACACTTGGTAAACATTTTTGGTCATGATCAGTGGCACATGCCAACTTTGTCAAGGCATTGAGCACAATAGCCACACCGAGCAACCAGTATTCTACCTTGTTTATTACTGCAAGGTCATGCACAGTATATCTGTACTGTGATTGGACACTCTGACCGTGGCTGACTCGTGTTATGATCAATAGAAGTAAAAGTCACTTGGATACATTTGTGGTCATGGTTAGTGGTACATGCCAACTTTGTCAAGGCATTGCGAACAATAGCCACACCGAGCCACCATTATTATACCTTTTTTATACCTTCAAGGTCATGCCTAGAACATCTAAACTGTGATTGGACACTCTGACCATGGCTGACTCGTGTTACGATTTGTAGATGATAAAGTCACTTGGTAAAATTTGTGGTCATGGTCAGTGGCACATGCAAACTTTGTCAAGGCATTGTGCACAATAGCCACACCAAGCCACCAGTATTCGACCTTGTTTGTACATGCAAGGTCATACTTAGTACATGTGCACTGTGATTGGACATTCTGACCGTGGCTGACTTGTGTTATGATCAATAGAAGTAAGAGTCACTTGGATACATTTGTGGTCATGGTCAGTGGCACTTGCCAACTTTGTCAAGGCATTGCACACAATAGCCACACTGAGCCACCAGTATTCTACCTTGTTTGCACCTGCAAGATCATGCCTAGTACATCTGCACTGTGATTGGATACTTTGGCCGTGGCTGACTTGTGTTATGATTCATAGCAGTTTAAGGTACTTCGTAAACTTTGTGGTCATTGTCAGTGGCACATGCCAACTTTGTCAAGGCATTGCGCACAAAAGCCGTGCGAGGCCACCAGATTTTGACCTTGTTTATACCTGCAAGGTCATGCCTAGTACATCTGAACTGAGATTGGGCACTCAAACCGTGGCTGACTTGTGTTACGATTCGTAGAAGTTAAAGTCACTTGGTAAACGTTGTGGTCATGGTCAGTGGCACATGCAAAAGTTGTGAAGGCATTGCGGACAGTAGCCAGACCAAGCCACCAGTATTCTACCTTGTTTGTACCCGCAAGGTCATGTCTAGTACATGTGCAATGTGATTGGACACTTTGACCGTGGGTGACTCGTGGTATGTTCAAAAGAAGTAAAAGTCACTTGGATATATTTGTGGTCATGGTCAGTGGCACATGCCAACTTTGTCAAGGCATTGTGCACAATAGCCACACCAATGCACCAGTATTCTACCTTGTTTCCACCTGTAAGATCATACCTAGTACATCTGCACCATGATTGGACACTCTGACCGTGGCTGACTCGTGTTATAATTCGTAGAAGTAGAAGTCACTTGGTAACCTTTGTGTTAATGGCCAGTGGCACATGCCGACTTTGTCAAGGCATTGCGCACAATAGCCATGCCGAGCCACCAGTATTCTACCTTGTTTGTACCTGCAGGATCATGCCTAGTACATCTGCACTGCGATTGGACACTCTGACCGTGGCTGACTCGTGTTATGATCAATAGAAGTAAAAGTCACTTGGATACATTTGTGGCCGTGGTCAGTGGCACGTGCCAACTTTGTCAAGGCATTGTGTACAATAGCCACACTGATCCACCAGTATTCTACCTTTTTTGCACCTGCAAGATCATGCCTAGTACATCTGCACTATGATTGGATACTCTGACCGTGGCTGACTCGTGTTATGATCAATAGAAGTAATAGTCACTTGGATACATTTGTGGTCATGGTCAGTGGCACATTCCAACTTTGTCAAGGCATTGCACACAGTAGCCGTGCCAAGCCACCGGTTTTTTTCCTTGTTTATACCTGCAAGGTCATGCATATTGGATGTACACTATGATTGGACACTCTGACCGTGCTCCCCCCTGCGGCACCTGCACCCGGCGTGGCGCCCGGAGCGCTAGCACCACCAGCAGCAGCAGTAGAGTAGCGAGGACAGGAGGCACTGCCTTCTGCGGGAGCTGCACCTGGCGCAACGCCCGGAGCGCCAGCACCATCGGCAGCAACAGTAGATGAGCGGGGACAAGAGGTGTTGCGTTCTGCGGGAGGAGCAACAGAAGAAGAAACAAAAAGGGCCCCAAAGAGCTGGACTGGGAGAAAAGAAGCAATGAAAAGAGGCGGAGAAATAAGGAGAGGAAACGGAGCCTGTACCCATGCGAGAAGAACACCACAGCTTGCTCAATGCTCCTCTTTCAAGATGGGAGCCACTTCCCCCTGATGATAGATCTTTATGGCCAACCAGTTCCCGGCTGGAAGCGGAAGCACGGTCAGGACAACAGGCACCCACGCAAGGGGAAGAGGAGCAGCGGCATGAAGAGCTAGAATTAAGCATCAAGGCGGATGATCAGGATGAAGAGGAAGGACAGGAGGAGGTGGCTCTGTAACTCTGTGCAACATTTAAGAACCCGGTTGCCACTAAGGGAGAGGTGGTGTACGAGGGATGCAAGGCCGGCCTACATTTGGCGTGTTACGACTTGGAACTGGACACCATGCACGACATCAAGATGTGTCAGGTCTGTGCACTAAATCTGAAGGAGAGCATGGGGGTAGACAGTGAGGAGGAACTGCGGAAAGAAAGGGCGGAGGAAAGGATCCGCTCGGGGATGGGGGCCACGGCTGGGAAATCCAGTGTGCTGCACGACGAGAAGGAACCCTGCGGTAACTGTGAAGAGCTGATGGACGCTACCACTTTGTTCCGCTGCTACGTGTGTAGACATCCTGTGCATGCAGCCTGCCAGGATCCAAAGATAAGGATGCGGCGGAAGGTGATAGGATGCAAGAAGTGTGCACCTCTCATGCTGGCAAAAGCAGACAAATAGGACAAGAGGAAGAACAGGCCCGCACCCAAGCGGTGTATTGAGAGGTGTTAAGCCTGTGGAGAGCCGTACGACCCCATGGAGGCAACCTGGTGCTATGAATGTAAAACACCCCTCCACTCCAAGTGTGGGGCGGAGATTCCGGGGTTGGGACGGCAGTGCAAGAGCTGCATCTGAAGGCTGGTTGAATAAGAACAAGAGATGGACAAGGAGGGTGGAAAGGCTGCTGGACCAAGTGTGCCTGGGGTGGAGGAGACGGAGGAGTGCGGGAGGTGCAAGCGGCCAGTGAGGACACAGAAGAAACACTGCTTCAATTACAAGGTGGCCCTCCACTACATCTGTGGAGAAGAGGAGCTGCTGCAAGAGAAGGCATTGCATGTCTGTCCGGCCTGTATGCCGGAGCTGAAAGGGAGAATGCGGAAAGAAAGAGAGGAGCAGGGAGGGGGGGGGTCAGCAAGCAGCAGAACTGGAGTGGAGCCTATACTGTAGAGAGTATGGTAACCGCAACGCCACCGAGTGGTGTGAGGGATGCTACCAGCCGCTCCATTGACCTTGCGGGCAGGTGCTGCGAGAGGTAGGACATCATTGCGACAAATGTGTGGCAAAGTTACGACTCCTCGAGGCCCGGGCACGGGATAAGAAGCAACAGAGAGAGGAAGAATGGCAGGGCGCAAGGGAAAGGGCAACGCCACGCTCATAAGCAGATGCACACCCAGTGGAACAACTCTACCGCAATGCAGTGGCACTGTCCGGACCGGAGGGAGTAGCGGCTCGGAAGGCAATGTTGACAATGAGGGCGCTGGGGAACAGGGATGTCCCCGAAGTAAGAAGGAAGGTGCTGGCTATGGTGAATGAGGCGTTGGCCGTGACACCTCAGTGGTGCCTCTTCATAAATGAGCCGCCACCGGCAGCACCAAGGCCACCAACCCCACAGGGACCAGATGTGCGATCCCATCCTCATCCACCCCCGGCGGGTAATCGATCTACCCAGCGCTCTGACATACCAAGTGCACCAGGAAGGACGCAGCAAGGATGGGGAGCTGAGGCTAGGGGAGGAGCAACGACACCTGGACGCTCAGGGGCACTGGGACGGGGCAGTGCTCCGGTGGATGATGCACCGGCACGACGATGGATCCATCGTGCCACCTCGAGAGGACAATACAGGGGGAGAGGAGCAGAGAGGGGCCCCCATAGCCCTTCACTTGGAAGGGGATCAACATTGGGAGGACTGCGAGGGACGCCCACGGGAGTGCGAGGGAAGGCAGCAGAGACAGGCGCGGGGATTGCGTGAAGCCCATGGAGTGGAAATGCTGGGTCGCTGATGGATCCAGGAAGGGGCGAGGGAACAAAGAGGCCTGGGGTTGAAGCGGAGGTGAGACAGGGACGTGCGAATAGGGATGCCATGGCAAGAGCAAGGCCAAGACGAGGCAGTTGGGTCGGGGGCATTGCAGCGGGAGGGGGAGAAGCAAGGGGCGTAGGCGCAGGCAAGGAGCAGTAGGAGAGAAGACACCTCGTGCTGGTAATTGCCCGTGGTACGAGAAGAGGGTACATTGAGTGCTGTGGCTATAGAAGACCGCTGGGATCTCCACACGGGAAATGCGACTATTGCAAGCAGGAAGCACACGCTGCCTGCATCAAGACGAATGAAGAGGGGAGGAATAACTGCATCGGTTATTAGATACAACCACGCACAGGCACGGTGGAAGGGGATTGCCCCAGTTGCTTGAGGGAGCTGAGAGGAGTGACCCCATGGTGTGAGAAGTGCGGATGTTTCTCACATAACGAATGTGTGAAGAAGGTGGGGGAAAGGAGGCTACGTCACGGAGGGCGCATTGCATTGTATCAATGCCTCCGATGCACGAGTTCACGGAGGGAGCTGTGCGCTACATGCAGGGTCCCAATCCGTGTCCGTAGGTGGCACTGTATCAGCTGCCATCAGCGGGTGTACCTCCCATGTGCCCGTCGCTACAGCAACACACATACAGGTCTCCATGGACGACCCTGCCTGCCGTGTGAGGAGAGTGATGATACGAGAAGGAGGATGCAGGCAGAACAGAAGGAGGTAGCAAGGCGCTTGCAAGAGCCGTAGGGAAGAGGAACAGGGGGAGGAGAACGCAGGGTGACCCCACGCCAGAGCCCCACGGCGTGGAACAAAGAGATACGACAATAAGGGCTCCACAGGATGGAACCGAGTCGCGGTCCGAGACGCGGGCAAGGAGGAGAGAGGAGAGATAAATTGGAGATGAGTGATGAGGATGCTGGGAATGATATTGCGGCTAAGGACAAAGGCAGGAAGGCGGCAGGACACTGCACAATTTGGTGAGTCAAAGTAGAAGCATTGCCAGTGTAGCGAGTAAGTGACCGAGGCGTGGGCCAAAGGCCTCAGCGCCGAGGTCACGACAGTACAAAATGCACATGGAAAAAGGAATGAACAACGTCAAGATGAAGGGGAGGCAAATGCAGCTCTAACCCAGCAAGAAGAACGTTGATGGACGGATGGAGGCAATTGAAGAAGATGTGCCACATCTTGGGGGCGGGCAGCAGAAAGCAGCAAAGTGCCACAGCGTCGAGGTAGGCAACGGGAAGTAGCAAAAGTGCCATAGCTTGGAGGCGGGCAGCGGAAGGCAGCGGAAGTGCCACGCCATGGAGGCAGGTAATGAAAGAAGGCGGAGTGCCACAGCACGAAGGCGGGCAGCGGAAAGAAGGCGGAGTGCCACAACACGGAGGCGGGCAACAAAAGGGAAAATTACTTAGATTGAATGGATTCAAGAAACACAAGGATGTTAGTGCTAAGTGTATACTTTGCTAGTCTGGGTTACTATAGTGCTCCTAGTGGAGCCGCTTGGGACTAGGCAGGGGAGTTCTCCTAGTGGAGAGTGGAGCCGCGGGGTGGAGGAGTGCTACCGGTGCCGGTCCACGTACTTGATGTTCGGGTGCGCACACATCTTGGTCTTGGAGGTGCGAGGAGGCGGACGTGGTCCACGACTTTGTCGCGACGTGTAGAGTGGGTCGCACGGTGGGTTTTGGGCGAGCAGGAATGGGAGAACGTGGGTCTTTGGTGTCGGTATGAGCATCGACCAGATCATCGGATTTGAGCCTGATCACTTATCTTCTTTTATTCTTGTGCCACTGGCTCGATGGGTATTTCAGTAATCTTTTCCTGTTGTACCCTAACAGTCTTGTGCCATTGTTTATTTTATTCTTCTGACACCGGCCCTCAATGGCACAAGTCATGAACGGTTCGGTGTATCCAGGAGATGTTGGTGTGACCACTCAGAGAAGCTTGATGCCCCCTTGGTCACAGGTTAAATCCTTCACCTTCTTCTTCTCCTGCAAGAGAGAATATTTTTGTAGAAGATAGGGATACTGCTGCCGGATGACGGAGAGGATCAAGATTGCGGGCTTTGGACAGGAGCCAGCACCTGTATCTTCGTGCTGGACTTCTTGACCGATGAGAAGGGCATTGATTGGTGCAGACTTGTGGTGGTGGCAATGCGGATGAGCGAGAGGATCGTCTGTTGGAGGAGGATGAAGGTAACGCAGTGGTGTCGATAAGATGAAGTTGGTGGTTTGGTGTTGAAGTTGATGGAGGAGAGTTGTTGGTGANCCTGGGAGAGGTGAGAGAGGACAGACAACGTCAGATGCTTGAGGCGTGTTTGTTGGCTCATGGATGGCAGAGGACGATATGGGGTGTTTGCGTTGCTAGAGATGGTGGCGGACATGGTTCCATGCCGCAATGGTCAGGTAGCCGAGGGCAAAAGGAAGCATTGTTGTTGATGAGGATTTGAATGCTGGTGTTTGCGCGGAGGCAGAGGTAATGATTATGGAGAGTCGTGTGGTTGTTGGGTTGTCTGTTGGGGATTGCAAGGAGTGAAGAGTGCCTGCTGTAGCTTGGTCCTTGTATGCTGATGTTGGTAGTGATGAGGGAGGCAGGTACAAAGCTTGAGCTGCTGAGAAAGGAGGGAGGAGTGTCAGATGCAGTGTTCTTCGATGCCTGCTACAATTGAGAAAGATGCTAGTTTCCGTGTGATGCAGTCTCACCAAGCGGTGCCCATACACCGTTCAGGGATACTGCTAGCACCAATTATAATGCTGAGAAAGGCGCATGACTGATGAATGGAGTTGCTGCTGTTGTAATGACTGTTGCTGATGGCTTGGCAGGAACGCGCGTCAGCGAGGAGCTTTAGTCAGCAAAGGGAGGATGGAGGGTCTGAAGGTACAAGTAGTTGGTGAAACGTTTGAAATGGTTGGTTTGAAGTGACAAAATGTGATAGATGGATGACTTTGCTTGAACGGCTGCGATGTCTGTAAAAGAAGGAGGATGGTCGGTTTTTGCTGCTGCTCTTGCTGCTGTTGTTGGAGTTTTACACCGTCACCGGGCCGTGCCCATACACGGATCAGTGAAGGTGGTCACACTTTGTAGGATGAGGCTGTTTGTTTGTGAGGAATTGTTGTTGCTTCGGTGGAATGCGATGCTGCTGCTGCTGGGGAAAGGACTGTTGGCGAATTGGTCATGGAGCGCTTTAGTTAAGTGCTTCAGGCGCCAGGAGATGTAGGCAGCGCGTGGAGGAGGATTGTTTGCTCAGAATCCTCTGCTGAACTTTGATACCATATCAAGATTTTGGAGGTGCTGCAGAGAGTGTGGAGAGTGATCTGGAGTGCGGGATGGAACCGAGTCGCCGTCCGAGGCGCGAGCAAGCAGGAGAGAGGAGAGATAACTTGGAGATAAGCGATGAGGAGGCTGGGAACGATACTACGGCTGAGGAGAAAGGCAGGAAGACTGCAGGACACTGCACAGTTTGGTGAGTCGAAGTAGAAGCATGGCCATTGTAGCGAGTAAGTGACCGAGGTGTGGACCGAAGGCCTCAGCGCCGATGTCACGACAGTACGAAGTGCACACGGACAAAGGAATGGCTGACGTCGAGATGAAGGGAAAGCGAATGTAGCTGTAACCCAACTGGAAGAACGCTGATGGACGGATGGAGGAAATCGAAGAAGATGTGCCACAGCTTGGGGGCAGAAAGCGGAAAGCAGCGAAATGCCACGGCGTCGAGGCAGGCAACGGGAAGCAACGGAAGTGCCACAGCTTGGAGGCGGGTAGCGGAAGGCAACGGAATTGCCACGGCACGGAGGCAGGCAATGAAAGAAGGCGGAGTGCCACAGCACGAAGGCGGGCAGCGGAAAGAAGGCGGAGTGCCACAGTACGGAGGCGGGGCAACGGGAGGGAAAATGACTTAGATTGAATGGATGCAAGAAATACAAGGATGTGAGTGCTACGTATATACTTTGCTAGTGTGGGTTACTAGAGTGCTCCTAGTGGAGCCGCTTGGGACTAGGCAGGGGAGTTCTCCTAGTGGAGAGTGGAGCCGCGGGGTGGAGGAGTGCTGCCGGTGCCGGTCCACGTACTTGATGTTTGGATGCGTACGTATCTTGGTCCTGGGGATGCGAGGAGGCGGACGTGGTCCGCGACTTTGTCGCGACGTGTGAAGCAGGCCACACGGCGGGTTTTGGACAAGTGAGAATGGGGGAACGTGGGTCTTCGGTGTTGGTATGAGCACCAACCAGATCCTCGGAGTTGAGCCTGATCACTTATTTTCTTTTATTCTTGTGTCACCGGCTCGATGGGTATATCTGTGAT
>SZWC01020939.1:31118-42816 GCA_023375785.1 Penium margaritaceum
GGACTGCTTTCCCACTCCCACTCAAGCCGCAAGGTGCACCTTTTTCTTCCAGCATTCGCACACCCAATGGCCCGGTTTCTTGCAGTAGTGGCAGGTGCCCTTGTTCTTCCCTCCTCTGTTGTTGCTTTTGGTTGGTGCAGCACCACCCCCATGATCAGAGTTAGTGATGAGAGCGACATCTAGTCCACTTTTTCCCTCCTCTCCCTTGTGACGCTCCTAGTTAAATAGTAGGCTCTCCCCCACATCGTTGAGGGAGAGATTGTTGCCACGCTGGTCAAGGGCAACAATGAGAGGAGTGTAGCTGCTAGGAAGGCTAAAGAGCATGGTTAGCATGAGCACACGCTCCTTGACAAGGTCCTCAATTGAAGAAAGCTGGTCGGAAAGAGACTTCAACATGTTGATGTAGTCAATCATGGATCCGGACTTATCCACCTTCACAGTGTGAAAGGGACAACGCAACTGCATGTTCATGAGGATGGACTTGGATACATAAGTAAACACAAGCTTCTTTCAATCCTCCGTAGTCGTGAGGATAGCATGGACAAGGATTTTCTACCGTTTGGCGAGGTAGAGGTAGATGGTGGTGAGGGTGCGATCACGCTTCTCGCAGTGGGTACGGGCCTCACCAGGTGAGAGAGAGGACTGAGCTGGTTCTTCCTCACTCACATGGCTCCAGAGTCCCTTCTCCATCAGCACCATCTTCATGTTGTTGATCCAGTTGAAGGAATTCTTGCCTTCAAACATGACGATGTTGACGCCAGCCTCTACCAAAGAAGATGTTTTAATAGTAGTGCAACGTTGAGCCCCCAAAATGCCTCTCTCAGACACTAGGGTGCAAGGAATGCCTCAAAGATAAGGAAAATGAATTCTCTAGCTCTGATACCACTAATGTAAACTGGGCCAGCCCTCAGGGAGGTGATCAGGCTCACCAATAGCCCTCTAGGTAGGACCATCTATGTGTGAGAGGGAGTTGCAGGTTGAACAGACAGAAATTACGGAAGCAAATGTAGGTCTGCAGAGAACTCGAATTTCTAGACGGACTCTTGATTGAAAATTTGAATTCTCACGGCTTTCCAACAAGCCCTTTTATGCCTCATTTGGCCTAGGGACCACTGAGATACACTCTATCAAACTCTACCCTCTAGCACACTATCCTAGCCTAGCGGGATGAGCGGCAGTCACCTTGTCACACATGAGAATTATGTCTCACACGACCCGCATGACCAAAAATCTTGGACTGCTCCTTCTTTGAATTCTCCTAGAGGTCCTCCAGTTGGATTTTCTCCTTGAAGGCCGCCCTCAGCCGTCCTGGCAAAGAATCCTACCGCCTTTTGAGCTCAAAGTACTCACATCATCACTTGAACCCGACCCATGATCTCCAAACATTGGAAATCCATATCTCACTGAAAAAGACTCCAAATTGAGTATTGTAAAGTGCGTTGGCACCTGTGAATCATTCTCTATGCTGCTATTATGCCAGATGATGTTTTTTCATGCAACCTGTTTTTTTGTCACTTTCTGGCACCCTCATATGCATGAGGTAGTGCTTGAGCTTGCTCATGTGGAAGAGAAGATAGATCGTAATGCTATCGGCCATGTAAAACTAAAGGACAATAGAGGTTTGCATTTTCTTCATCTCAAATGGTTTCAAACACAAAGGTTTTAATTTCCAAAGTTTTTTTGTTGGAGTTTCATGCTTGCTAAGCTGAGGACGTGATGGCAAGTGCAAAAAATATCATTGCAGCGATGTCAGTTGGCCGCTCGCTTCATAGCTACTAATGTTTGTGCAAGGTCCTACCGTGGTTCCTCCTAAGCACTAAAAACTTCCCTGCACAGGGTGTCAGCCATGAGGATGTTGCTCTAGTGTTGTAATCTAGTGTATATGGTAGGGAGTTTGTTGTACAACACTTCAAAAGTGATTTTACCAATTGCGGTGGAAGCGGCAGAGTTGTATGAGAGTTTGGTGGTCATCAGCTTGGCCGCCCAATTTATGCCGTGTAGCTTGCATAATGTGCATAGGAGTTGTTTCAGTGTCTGGCTGGTCCAACTGTTTTCTTGTCATTTTGAGGAAGGAGCTTCGTTGATATCTGGATCCGACTGTCATAATGTGCCATCAATTGGTGCCAAAAATGGCTAGTGAAGCAGCAATCTCTGTCACTTAGATGGTACGTGGCACGGTGTGCAGCCTGACAGTTTAACTAAAAAACAAGCGGAATGTTCCTTCCGCGGTGATAGTGGTTCAGATGAAGTGCAATTTCTTTTTGTAGTCTGTGCAACACAATGAGGATGGCATCATAACCCTTGTGGGTGGCAGGCACTCACATTGCAAAGTCCATGCTGATGCTGGCCCACACTTCCGTCTAAAAAGGTAGGGGTTGGAGCTAAACAAGTGATCTTGTTCAACAAAATTTTTGACCTTGAAAGGTGTCACATGATTTGCAAAATGATACGACTTCAATCTGCATCTTGTACCACTAGTAGTATTTTGCCAACTTTTTTAGTGTCTTTTCCTCATCAAAGTGTCATCCTGGACCGGTGTTATGGCATTCGTCCAATAGTATTATTTGTGGCTCCTTGTTTGATAGAAGGAGGACTTGGCAAATGAATCACCATTGCCTGTAGGGATCATGGAGTCAGAACTTGGTGTTTTTGTACCTGTCAGACTCCTCATAATCCGTTGCAAATAGCCTAGCAAGATAGGGGTCTCGTTCAATGAGCAACATGCCGGAAACCACCTAAGTGCATCTGCCAGATTTGTTTTCCCGGTCCGGTCCTTGATGACATAGTCGAAGTTGGACTTGAGGAACTCCATACATCAAGTGTGTTGACAGTGCAGATTGGGCTGACTCTTGAGGTGTTTTATGGCATGAGAGTCTGTGTGGAAAATGCATCGTTGCCATTCCAGGTAGCACTGCAATATCTTGAATGCGTGCACAACCATAAGCATTTCTTTCTCGTGCATCCCGTAGTTGAGTTCCGGTGTGCGCAGTTTTCTTGATATATACACGCCTACTTATTCTCCACCACCGTTGTCTTGGAGGAGAAATACTTCAATATCTTGATCAGATGTATGAGTGGTTATGATGTAGTTCAGCATTGGATCTACCGATTACAAGGCTGGCGGTCAGATCTGAGCATTTCTAAAGGAGTTGAATGTTTGGTCCTTGCTTTCCCCCAAAATCATCTTGGTGGTTTTTCATTGAAATTCAAGGGAGGCGCTAACATTAGAGAAAATTCCTTTCTTGAATTGACAGTAGTAGTTGCAAAAGCCCGTAAGTACTTGGATGTCTCAAACATTTGTGGGCGTGAGCCAATCAGGAACCGCCGCCATTTTCTTCTGATGGTTTGGCCTAAAAACTCAATCGGACAGCAATTGAAGTTGCAATTTGATAGCTTTTGAAACAATTTATCTCTTTATGTAATTTGAAGAACCTTTCAAATGTTTCCATTGTGATCCTCCAAGGTGCATCCATACACCATGATGCCGATGAAGTACACGGAAACATAGTCGTCCAGGTATGGGCATAATATGTTGTTCATGACAGCCATTAATGTTTTGGGGTTATTTGTAGGTCCGAACGGCATGACTGTGAATCGAAGTGCCAATAGCCGGTGTGGAATGCAGTCTTCTTGACGTCCTTATCACATACACGAATCTGATGGTAGCCACTGTGCACATCAATTTTCTTGAAAACTTAGGCCCCACATATCTGGTTGAATAGTTGACCTGCTCACAGAAAAGGGCAGCGGTTCTTGATGGTGATTTTAAAATCTCTGTATTCCATGCACATCTGCATCTCTCTAGTTTCCTTTTTCATGAAACGTGCAGGATCCATGTATGGTGATGTGGAGGGTCTGATGAAACCCTGATCAAGCATCTCATCCAGTTGCTTCTTGACTTTTTTCAGCTTATGATCCCTCATATAATAGGTCCCATTCATTGTGGGTCTGTTGCCTGGCTTCAAATCTATTTGATGGATGATGTTTTACACTAGAGGTAGCTCTTGCAGGAGTTTTCCAGAAAACACCCCTTCAACCTCCTGGATGAGTATTGCAAATGCCTCCGGTATTCGTGCAAACTTCTCAAGTGTCAAGGTTGTTGTTGTCGTCTTGGCAGCAATGATTTCTTGATCTTCTGCGGCTTCCATGTGGACTAGCCACGCTTGATATATGCACTTGAGGTACTTCTTCTCCATGTCAAGAGATATCAGTTGGAATTTTGTTGCTAACACAAGTTCCTCTACTGCTTCCACCTCTGTTGCTTTTTGTAATTGTCATTGTGACGTGGGTCACTAGACAAGACGCAAATGCTGTTTTCTGCAGGCGACACCAACATAGACTGATCTACTACTCCAATGCACATGTCAATTTTTCCATTGCGGCAGAGTTTTTCCAATGATGAACTTAAGGTCACTTATTAGGCAGGGTGCCAAGACTGTTATGTCATGCAGATCTACAATTTGCACTCGTAATGGTTTAAAGATCTGGATTCATCCATCCACAGTTTTCCTTCAAACACTCATGGTTCTGTCTACAAAACCAGCTTTCAAACTTTGTCATTGCATACAAGGCTATGAGAAGCTCCACCATCCAATAGTGCTAGTACCAATTTGTGCATCTTACAAGCCCTTGGTTGTACTCATAGCACTATCTCTTGTTGGTCGCCCATGGACCCCTTGTCAAACTTTACAATCTCAGAAACCCTTGTTTACGACAATGTGAACCACTCACATGGGTGATTGGTCGAAGCAAAAACTTTGGAATGGACGGGAGCCTTGCCGTCTTCTCCTGTCCTTTGCCATTTTTTACTCCTCATTTTTCCTTTGCAACCTCCCCCCCTTTTGGGCTTTGTGATGCTATTTCCAACAGTTGTGGGAGATAAGACTCGACTTCTTGCAAGTCCAGAAAAGCTGTTGATTGTGTTGATCAATGGTGTCAGTCTCCATCGGAGATGATGTTTCCTTCAAGTGCAAATTCCTGCACCGCAATAAGAATGTGGCTTTGGGGTTGTGAGCCGTTGGAAACCGGCATCCAGACATTATAGTTGGCAGTGTTGATGAGATCTGCTGCTGCGATCATTTGTGGAGGGTTGTACTAGAGTCATGCAAAGCCATTGTTCACCAGATATCTCGCTTCAGGCTGTTGATGTTGTACAATCACAACTTGTCTGGGCCAAGGTCATTGTCAGTTATGAGTTTTTGGAAGCATTGAGTATAGTCCACAACACAAAACAACTGATGTAGATGTCAGAGTCTGTACCATGTGTCAGACTTCTTGTAGGGCTTCTCAAAATGAGCGAGGGTAGTGCACTTTTTTGTGGCATGGGAGAGTTCTGCCACGTCAGATGAGTTTGCTGGAGAGGTAGTACACCTTTGGTCGATAATGTGAGAGTGGTCATGTAAGCTATTGCTTCGGCTTTGTTGGTATCTGGCTACCAACTGATGGTCTTTAGATCGGACCACCAACTTAATCACCTGCCACATGAAAGTGAGGCCGCGAGGTCAACTTTTCTTGTCGTTGTTGACTGGTGCCATTGAAGTGCACTTCCAATCTCGTCAGCCACATTGTGACCCATGGCCCTTGGATTTTGCGCCATCAAACTGCTCAACAAGTGTAGTTCAAATCTGATGTTCTTTTTAGAGTTGCATTTTATTCTTGGTATGCACTGCTTCAAGTGCACGAGAAAATAAACGCTCATCCATTACCATGTTGAGTTGTTGGAGTAGATGGATATTGAGGCTCTTGAGTCTTGAAATCTTCTGGTACATGTCTCCATTAATTCTTGCTTGTTGATCAATTCCTCCCATTGTGGAAGGTGTCAATCAGATGTGTAGTACGAAGGAAAATGGTTTGTTAAGCCTTAGGGGTCTGTCATCGGGTTGGCCGTCGGGTTTGTTGGATCTGTGCTATTTGCCACATAGGTTGTCACTGTTTTCTGGTTCATCTAGAGTGCATCGGTTTTTGCGTGCCACTGATCCTCCATCCCGGCAAATACTTGCAAAGGAGTGCTGCTTGTCGCCCATTGCGCTTGCTCTGCTCAGTGTTGTTGTTGTGAAGTTTGCAATCTTTTAACTAGTGGATACGTGCTAAATACTTGTGGAAGGTTATTTCCAGGTACTTAATGTGTCAGTTGCCCATCCAGTGTTGCTACGCTTGGATACCAAGTGTTATGCCAAGCAGATGGTAGGTGGTTTACAGGGATAAGGTGCAAGACATAAGATACTTGAAAGATTTAAAAGCATGAATTATTTTTGTTAAGTTGTAATTTTACTCCAATGACAAGTGTACAGTGAGTCGAGAACATGTATACAATGCGAAGAATGAGAATGAGGCATGTTTTGGGTTCTTGGCTCTTGATTTGAGCAACGCATGTGAGGCCGAGCCATCAGTGGCTTCTTTGAGAAGCCTCAACGAGAAGTCAAGGAGCTTTAAGAAAATCAAGGTATATTCCTACAGAGATCTGGTGTTATCAAGAAATCTACCAGATGATATCAAAACATCGATGCAGTTTTGTTATTGTAGATCTAGGTCTACATAGATGTCGCAATCTAGTTTGCGACACTTTTTCAACCATTGCGGAATGTGGTCAAAGTTGTCAAAAACGTTTGCAGCAGAGTATCGAAGGTTTGGGCAGGTGGCCAAAGTGCCCTTAGCCGGTTGGTGCTAAAATCATGAGGTTGATGCACGGTGGGCCATGAATGTAAGAGCTGTAATGCCCACTTTCTGGGTCTATGGACTTGTGTATGTCCAGGATGTAATAGTAATGATGTTGAATGGTACGGTCATCCAACCGCTACGTGAACTCCACTTCACGTTTCTTCACAGTATCATCACTCAGATTCTATGCTACACCATCACAATGGACAATTTAATTGTGTCACTTGGTTAAAGGAGCCGTGCACAAAGCCTCCACTATGCATTTACAACACAAGCCGCATGACAATTGAAACATGGAACAGCATCATCACATGTCTATGAGTAAACAAAGTTCTCTGAAGTACATGCCTGACTGTGGTAGAAAAAAATGTGGTATGGCTGCAGTGCGTATGTTTTCGGATGTCCAGCCAACAGCTCATGCAAAGATTCCAACCGGGCATGTACTCCAACTTAAGAGTGTTGCAGAAAGTTTTCAACGTCCTCCTCAGCATCTCTCCAACTGTGATTTGACAAGTGATAGAAATCTTGGATGAGAAATCGAATTCACAGCTTTCCAACGATCCCCCATGTGCCTCATTTGACCTAGGGAGCACTGATATACACTCTGTCAAATTCTACCCTCTAGCATACTCTCCTAGCCTAGCGGGATGAGCGGCAGTCCCCGTGGCACACATGAGAATTATGTCTCACACGACCTGCACGACCAAAAATATTGGACTGCTCCTTCCTTGAATTCTCCTGGAGGTCCTCCAGCCGGATTTTCTCCTTGAAGGCCGCTCTTAGCCGTCCCGGCCAATTATCTTGCCGCCTTTTCAGCTCAAAGTACTCAGGTCGTCACTTGAACCCGACCCATGATCTCCAAACTTTGGAAATCCATAACTCACTGAAACAGATTTTGAATTGAGTTCCGTAAAGTGCGTTGGAACCTGTGAAATGTCTTCAATGAAGCTGTAATGCCAAATGAGTTTTGTCAAGCAACCTATTTTTGTCACTTTCTGGCACCCTCATATCCATCAACAAGCACGCATGGGCAATGCAATGCCAACAGCATGGGCTGGAAGGCATGACTACCTCTAGTGGTTTGATGGCTGCGTGAGTGCCATCAATGGCATCCATGTATCAGTCTTCATGTGTGGCGAACTGCACGCTGTTTTCCCAACAGTCACCAACAACTTACCTAGAACTTCCTTGTTGCATGTAACCAAGTAGTGAAGTTTACATTCCTCTATGTGGGTTGGGATGGATCTACCCACAATGCTCGCATCTTCAACAACACTTTGCAGAATGGCTTCTCCCTNTGTTAGTACTAACCATGCTTTGTTACCGCTTCATGCTTTGTACAGCCCTCCGTAGACAGTGAATCCGTCACCCTAAACAACAGTAGCCCTAGATCATAGTAAATTGTATTGAAGTGTGTATGAACACCCCTTATCTTGGCCTCTTGTCCATGGTTGCTTCTAATGTTCATTTAGTCATTTCTTTTGAAATTGTTCTGCTCCGAATCTCTTTAGGCCTTTGCTTCCGCTTGGCCTGTTCCTACAAGAATTTTCTCTGCTAATGCTCCTCAAGTGCTGGCACTCATTCACTCATGGCCATAGAGTGACTTCCCGTCTATCACACTTATCAAGCCCCTCCAGTTGTAGTCTCCATCACATTGTGCTCTGTCTCTGTGTCAGATTCTCTTGGCCTCTTGCCTTCCTGTTGAACTGAATTCTATCTATTTCTCAGATGACTCCTTGCACAATTCATGCCTCTTCACTTCTTATGCAGAACCAAGCATTGCTTTTCCCTCAGTGATCCCCCTGGCACTCCGGCTGATCACTCGCGCCTTGGGTTTTGAGGCTTGCCGTTCACCATTACATCCACACCAACTGGTGCAGCATTCAATCCTCACAGCTTCAACCTCATTCACCTCGTCCACAGCACATCAGCGCTCCACCTATTTGGGGTCTACCCTCATCAGTTTTCCTGCCATTCTCTTTGTAACGTCAAACTTCTGACAGCATTGTGTGCCTTCATCGAAGCTTTCGTCTACCTGTCCGGCACGTCTCCAGTCTATGTTATCTCCTAAATCTTACTTCATTTTCGTGACAAGGATCGAAGTCAACTGCAATTCCAATTGTACCTTGGACAGACGTATGGAAGGTTTGTCAAAAGTACAGCCCAGATTACTGAAATCAATGTCCTTGGGTCCTATGCAATCCAACCATTGTCAGGTTTAATGCATGGATACAACAAAGAATAAAAGTTTGTTTTCACACACTTTCTTCAATCATAGCAATATTGACTGCCGACCGTGGATGATCCCTGTTTAGAAGCTGTCCACATACATGAGGTTTGAACTTAGGCATTGAGTTGTAAAGTTTTGTGCAATTTCAAACTTGATTAGGCTATTTGTATTTTTCATTTGCCTTTGTCCAATGGAAGAAGCTTCCTAGCAGAGGAGAGTTGAACGTAGCTCTTTTCAACATGTCATTTTTCTTGGCACTGGGCACCTCCATTTCTCTAAAAACTTATGCAAAAGAAACGTAGTGNCCCCCCCCCCCCTTAGTATCCACCAAGTCCTTTGGCATGGTAGCGAGTTCTTCTGAAATCACAAACATGCTTGACATGTTCATTGCAATACGTATTCTGAATGTTGTAGCTCTTGCGATCTGCGCATGGACGGCACATAGACACACCACCAACTTCTTTGGTGGACCAAATTTGTTGTTGTTGCTTCTGTGGTGCATGTTTCACGGGTCTTAACAGGAGCATGCCCCAAGATCAGCGTAGCCACATGATTGCAAAGCTTGCCTGATGTGTATGCAAACAACTTGCAAAAGTCTTCTCACACTTTGAACAATCAAGCAATGTTAGCTTGTTGTCAAAATGAATTCTGTCACCTCATGAAAATGCCTCAACTGCCAAACCCTCATCCTTAATGATGCATTCAAAGCCCACGGGTCAAATTCCATTTTTCACTTGCTCCAATTGCTTGCCTAGCATGCTACATTGATGCACACAATGGTCACTTTCATGAGGATTGTTGTTTGAATCACCATCCACATCAGCATCCACGTCATGCTCAGGTGGAACTTCTAAGCAAAACACTTCATTCCCATATGCATTCTTTGGAGTGAACAACTTTAATGCCATGAAAAACCAGTAAATGCACCTTCTCTGTAGCTTTCCCTACGTGGGACTCAAACAGCATGTTTAGTGCCACTATGCGCCAACATGCAGACAACATTAACCATCCTGTTGTTTGTAACATGTTAGTACTAACCATGCTTTGTTACCGCTTCATGCTTTGTACAGCCCTCCGTAGACAGTGAATCCGTCACCCTAAACAACAGTAGCCCTAGATCATAGTAAATTGTATTGAAGTGTGTATGAACACCCCTTATCTTGGCCTCTTGTCCATGGTTGCTTCTAATGTTCATTTAGTCATTTCTTTTGAAATTGTTCTGCTCCGAATCTCTTTAGGCCTTTGCTTCCGCTTGGCCTGTTCCTACAAGAATTTTCTCTGCTAATGCTCCTCAAGTGCTGGCACTCATTCACTCATGGCCATAGAGTGACTTCCCGTCTATCACACTTATCAAGCCCCTCCAGTTGTAGTCTCCATCACATTGTGCTCTGTCTCTGTGTCAGATTCTCTTGGCCTCTTGCCTTCCTGTTGAACTGCATTCTATCTATTTCTCAGATGACTCCTTGCACAATTCATGCCTCTTCACTTCTTATGCAGAACCAAGCATTGCTTTTCCCTCAGTGCTCCCCCTGGCACTCCGGCTGATCACTCGCGCCTTGGGTTTTGAGGCTTGCCGTTCACCATTATATCCACACCAGCTGGTGCAGCATTCAATCCTCACAGCTTCAACCTCATTCACCTCGTCCACAGCACATCAGCGCTCCACCTATTTGGGGTCTACCCTCATCAGTTTTCCTGCCATTCTCTTTGTAACGTCAAACTTCTGACAGCATTGTGTGCCTTCATCGAAGCTTNCGTCTACCTGTCCGGCACGTCTCCAGTCTATGTTATCTCCTAATCTTGCTTCATTTTCTTGACAAGGATCGAAGTCAACTGCAATTCCAATTGTACCTTGGACAGACGTATGGAAGGTTTGTCAAAAGTACAGCCCAGATTACTGAAATCAATGTCCTTGGGTCCTATGCAATCCAACCATTGTCAGGTTTAATGCATGGATACAACAAAGAATAAAAGTTTGTTTTCACACACTTTCTTCAATCATAGCAATATTGACTGCCGACCGTGGATGATCCCTGTTTAGAAGCTGTCCACATACATGAGGTTTGAACTTAGGCATTGAGTTGTAAAGTTTTGTGCAATTTCAAACTTGATTAGGCTATTTGTATTTTTCATTTGCCTTTGTCCAATGGAAGAAGCTTCCTAGCAGAGGAGAGTTGAACGTAGCTCTTTTCAACATGTCATTTTTCTTGGCACTGGGCACCTCCATTTCTCTAAAAACTTATGCAAAAGAAACGTAGTGCAGAAACCTCTACCTGCATGAAGCAAACAATTTCCCGGATGTCCATGTACTGCAAAAGAGATCACATAGGCCCATATTTTTCCACAATAGGTTATGTATAACACCACAGAAGCATAATGTTATGGTGTTGCATAAGAATGGGGCGAGTTTCAATTTATTTGATACTGATAATAGGTATAAACCTTTTATTTCATGCTTGAAGAAACATTTGCCATTTTAACGATGTTGTGGTGTTGGTTTTTCCATTTTTGCCATTCTAATGGTTCAATAAAAATTTACCATTTATAGAGAGAGAGAGGGAAGGGGGGAGAGAGAGAGAGGGAGAGAGAGAGAGAGAGAGAGAGGTGGTGGGAGGCAGTGGGAAGGGCTACTGAAGGGAGGGGGGAAGAGAGCGAGGGAAGGAAGAAGGATGGAGGGAGGGTGAGCAGATGGAGGGGGAGTGGAGAGGGGTTGGAAAAGGGGTGGAGGAGGGGAAAAGTGTCCATGAAGGGAGCTGAGAGCCGAGAGAGGGTGGGAGTGAGGAGGAGGCAGGGGGTTGAGTGGAGGGAGGT
>SZWC01020940.1:24641-35148 GCA_023375785.1 Penium margaritaceum
CCCCCCCCTTTTCACCTAAATTTCGCCATAAACATCGATATCGAAATATCGAGTCGATAAATCGATATTTCGATATCGATGTCGATATCGATATTAACCACCTGAGGGTCGATATCGATGTTGAAAAAAAAGATATTGATACCGAAATATCGATATTGATATCGATATCGTCGATATCGATTTCGATATTTCGATATCGCAACTCTATTCGCAGCTCTTCCTTACTTGAATATCTCTAGAATCCGCCACAGCTCTGTCCACATGGCTTGCAGCGACCAGAAAGCGCGCGCTTTGCCTCAGTGTGTTGCATAAGCAAGCAGTGAGCATCACGACAGTCGGCCCTGAAAGCCCACCTCCAAACCCACCTCCCTCCCTTCCCGCTGCGCCCATCCCCCCTGCCCGCTGGCAAGCCACCAGCCTGGCAGCCCAATCGCACGTCCACTTGCCCGCCCACCCCCTTGCCCCCTCACGCGCCCGCCTGCATGCCCGCCTGTGCGCCCACCTCGCCTTCCCTCCAACGCGCCCTCCTGTATCTTTGTTGTCCGTCTTTGTTGACTGACTAGGAACTTGCAGCCGGCAAGGTCGGCCCAGTCCAGTTGAGTCCACAGATCGACTAGGGCCGCGGACGCGGTCGATGGCAGACGCAAGGGGGGAAAGAAAGAAAAAAAGCGGAGGGGGCTCCCAGTGTAGAGAGCGCCAGGGCCGATTCTCTCTTCTTTCATTTCCTCAGCCTGTTGCACCCACCCGTCGATAGGCTGTTGTGGTTAAATGTTTATTTTTATTTTTCCTCCAAAATCAACCGACTAGAAGTGCGTAAACCAAAATTAACTTCGCCTGCGGTTCACTGGGAACAGGAACCCAGGAGAAACCTAGGGATTGCAGGCAATGAAGCTGGTGCACTGCACTTGCTTGATGTTGTCGAAGCCAAGGGTGTGTGTGTGCGCGCACATGTGCGTGTGCGTGCGTGCGTACGCGCGCGTGCGTGCGCGCGCATGCGTGCGTGCGTGCGTTCGCGCGCGTGCGTGCGCGCGCGTGCGTGCGTGCATGCCTGCGTGCGTGCGTGCGTTCGCGCGCGTGCGTGCGCGCGCGTGCGTGCGTGCATGCCTGCGTGCGTGCGTGCGTTCGCGCGCGTGCGTGCGCGCGCGTGCGTGCGTGTGTGCGTGCGTGCGTGCGTGCGTGCGTGCGTGCGTGCGTGCGTGTGTGCGTGTGTGCGTGCATGCGTACGTGCGTGTGTGCGTGCGTGCGTTCGTGTGTGCGTGCGTGCGTGTGTGTGTGTGCGCCTGTGTCCGTGCGTGCCTGCATGCATGCCTGCATGCATGTACGCGTGCATGCCCGCATGCACACATGCGTGTATGCATGCGCCTGTGCATGTGTGCATGTATGCCTTCATGCTTTATGCCTTCGCACGTGTGTGCATGCTTGAGTGCCTACAAGGCACACCTGCATGCGTATGTGTGTGCGTGCCTTCGTGCGTGCATGTGCCTGCATGCTGACACTTTTGGCTGGAAGCAAGCGAGCTGCAAATTGGGGAGATGTGCCCACCACATCCCACATCACCTCACCTGCAGCTGTGGGAGGTGCTCCGCACGTAGCGGCACGTCCAGACACGACTGCAGCGTGAGCTCCAATGCTTGACTGCTCAAAAACACCTGCATGCAAGTGGATGGGGGTTGGTGGGGGGCATGCTTTCAGTTGCAGGTCCAAGTACAATTGCAATGGTATGAACGACGTCCACAAAGATGAAAATGATGATGGCAACGTCAGCAACAATCTGGATGGCCTCTGGGATGATGCCAAAACCGCCAACGACAACGATAACAATGACGAGACAGGGAGAACAAATTAGGAACAACGGTGGTGCCGACAACAACGACAAGTAAAACAATGGCAAAGACCACAGCGATGGCAAAGGCAACAGCAATGGCAACGTCGACAATGATGGCGAAGACGACAACGACGGCACAGAGGACAATGATGGCAAGGACGACAACAATGACAGAAGACTACAACGATGTCAAAGAGGATGGCGACAAAGCAACGGCGACGGAAGCAGAAACACATCGAGAGAGGGACCGCGAGGAAGAAGATGTTGGCAATTCCCAGAACAAAGCAACTACGGGGCAAAAGAGAACCTGCAACCACAACATCAGCAGAATCACGCAGCAACAGAAGCTAGGAGCTGCCGTGGTGGCAGCTGCAGCAGCAGCAGCAGTAGCAGCAGCAGCAGCAGCAGTGGCAGCCGCAGCAATTGTGAAGAAAACAGCAATGACGACCAGCACACTTTCTACGAAGTGGGCGAGCTCATCATTTCCAGCACGCTCACTGCAACCACTTCGCATGATCTGCTGTTGAGCGCAAGTGAATTCATTGCAGTGAACTTGAAACTCAGTCACAAACATTTGACGGAGATCTATGTCTAACCCACTTTCTTCCCTAAACCAATGCATTGCTGCATCACGAGTTGGAACCCTGACAAAAGGGAGCACATTCCGTCCAGTGCTCCATCAAAGGTGTATTTCTTCTTCCCTCCCTTTCCCACCTCTCCGTTCAGTTATCCCAGTCCCAAACCCCTACTGATCTTCCAAACCCTCCATGTTGCCCTCTGGATGCCAGTACAATTCCACGTCGCACACAACGTGGTCCTTGGGAAGTGACGCTTCCAGGAAGGTGCCGAACAATGAGGCTTCAAGCCTCATTGTTCGGCACACGGCCCTGGCAACAGCGTGCTGCTCCAGAGATGCTCCAGTGCCGCCCCACTGTCCTCCACAGGTACGCAAGGGAGCCATTCATGTGGGAAGACATTTGCATTCCTCACTCATGGTCAGCCCCTACTCCGTGCTCTTCTTTGAAATGCTGCCACACCCCAAGCTGATGCAACAGCAGCAGAGCATCTGTGGAGCATCCGTCGAGCATCTGCGGGGCAGCTGCGGAGGGCACTCATTCCCCACTTCCGCAGCTGAGAGGGCTTTGCAGGGCACAGCCCCTGCGGCCCATGCCTGTCGGCTGCCACAGCCTCTCCGTCGACGGGTGAGTAACAACCCGAGCTACCCACGTTCTACTCTGGAAACCCCCACCGCCACTGGCATGGGACTCACCCACCTCCCCAACCCACCATCTGTGATCATCATTTCCCCTACTTGCGAGGTTCGTACATGCTTTTGCATTTTGTGGGAGTCATCTTCAACAGCGCTGTCCCATGCCACGTACATCTGTGTGTGAGGTTCAGCTCTTGTGACGCTTTCTCTCAACGGACAACAACTCAACACGCGTTTGTCTTCTTTTCATCATCTATTCTCCCCAAACGCTGCATCTTATACCCCAATTACCCCCCGCTCCTCCACATGACTTGGCTGCAGGTGTGGGCCTCACACTGTGGGGAAATGAGCCTTCTCCTCTTCTCCCTGGCCGTGTCTCACTGCACATCAAACGCCCAATGCCTCCATGTCCCCAATACGCACCAAATTCCCACAACTGCTCACCAACAACCCCAAAAACCACCTAAAGTCTCGCCATCAGACCCAACTTTCCCCACTCTCCAAAGGAAAGCACCGCTTTCCCCAGGTCAACTGCCAGCCAGCCAGAGTTAAGGCTGGACAGGTTTTCTTGAGACAGACTTGTCAACTGCATGCTTCCGCAAGGCGCTCGGTGAGGACCCTCGGATCTAATCTCGATACTTTGTTCTCGAAGAGGCGTCATTCCCAAGCTGTTGTCATTGCTCATACCCGCGCAAGCGCACACCTTCCCCCACCAGAATCCAGGGGGTGTCTTCTAACAGTCCTACTTTCTGCGCCCATATTTGGGGNGACGTGGCACCGCTGCCACTTGGCTCTTCGTCCTCCTTGGCCCCTCCAGCGTGGCCACCTGCTGCCGCTCGGCCGCCTCTGCCACCCCCTCCGTGTCGGCTTCCAACCGCATGCCAGCCGTCGTCGTCATTGCCCTGCAGCAGCTGCGGTGGGATGACGTCATCCGGGTAAAAATCGCCGGAAGCTGGCACAGGATGAGTCTGCTGGGCCAAGTCTGCACCTCCGTTGGATTGTGCGGTGAGGCTGCTGCTGATGTTGCCATCTGTTGCGGCAGCAGGGGCTGCTGCTGCTGCTGCTCCCTCAGATTGCTGCTGCTCCTCCTCCTCCTGCTGCTGCTGCTGCTGCTGCTGCTGGGATTTGTTCCGGTTGGCCTTGTTTCTGCGCTTCTTGGCAGCAGCGGAAGTCCCACCACCGCCGCCGGACCCAGTGGCCTCGGAGGTTGCAGCTTGCTGCTTCCCCACAGTGACCAGGCCGCTGTTGCTGCTGCTGGTATTGCTTCTTCCGCCGCCGCCGCGGACGCTAGGAGCATCCGCAGCGTCCAGCAGGTCGAACGGGTTGTCAACACGCGCCATAGCTGCAGGCTGAGGGTCGATTGAAGCGTCACGCGATCAGTCGACAGGCTCAACTGCTGGAAAATTTTGAGGAGCCTCGGAAACAGTAGGAGAGGAGGGGGCTCCTACAGCGAAGAGTGGGCGAGCGCAGTGGCGCGGGTGTGGCAGCGACGAATTGACGGTGCCGGTTAAGCCTTGGAATATGAAAACGAAAATGTCGGCCGTGCAAGGCGTCCCAACTCTGTGCGTGGTCGGCGAAGTACATGCACGAGGTGGCCAGAGGGGCTGTAGGCGAAGGTGCACGGCCGGCCAAACAGTACCACAGCTGCGTCGGCTCCGACGTCAACGAAGACGACGTGCAGATGAGAACGCTTCGCTCTGTTCTGACTGCCAAAGTGCTTTGGCTCAATTGCAGCTGCGTGACCTGGTCACAACCGAGACGTCACGCATTCGATTCGAGCACGCTGATGACGGACGGGCAAAGGTGAAGGCAGAGTTCAACACCGACGTTTGAAACGCACATCGTCGTCAAATCATGAGGTTGACTCTAAGCCGTTGGACTCGTTTACTCGTCAATCTACCTGCACACGGTTCACACGCTTCAGATACTAACACTAATCTTTTGTTCTCTGACCCGGGCCAAGAGGTGATTCAAACTTGCACTTTCTCAAATACGTACCAAGTCGAAGAGCAACAGCGGCTTCAACGCAAATGAACCTCTTTGAATCCCACGTTGACGTCAAGTATGAAATGTGACCGCCACCGCATCGCCGTGGGCTAACGGATACTGCTCTGGCGTTATCTAGTCCGCACATCCTTGACTCTTCGTGAGGACTTTGTGAGGACTTTGTTGTGAGCACATCCAATACCTCACACGCATCTGCGTGCGGTCTTGGATCGGCTTTGCTGGATGTATTTCTGGGGGTCAATTGCTTCAGCTCGCACGACTTCGCCAACTAATGCCTCTAACTAGAATGCCTCGAAAACTATTTCGGTCGTGTAGAGACAGCGCAACTTTTTTGCGATGCCTAGAACCACTTTTTACGCCTCGACTTCCGGCAGCGTACATCAGATGCAGCGGAAAGGACTTTCGAAGGTCTAAACAACGATTCAGTTCCAAAGGGGGCATTTTAAAACAAAGAAGTAAAGTACAACATCCAACAAACATCATGGACATTGAAAGCAAGACCAAGTAAGAGAGAAATTTGTTCGTGATATAATATTAAACAAGTGATCTTTTATATTTGATACTATATAAATGTTTTTTTAGAGTGAGACAATTGCATTTAATTTCGATTCAATTTTTTTTCATTAGAAGAAACCTTCATGATGATTTCATGATGAAATCATTAGGGTACACTATCCATATGCATTTACTAGGTCACAAGAAAGCCATGAAATGTTAGTTTTGCATAAAACAATTAATACGTCATTATTAGACCAAAACATGAAAAATCTCCAAATAATTCTTTTATTATGAATCCATTAAGAATACCTCATATTCCAAATAAGTCAAACTATGAAGAAATGAATCTTATTTTGATTTCGATTAGCTTTGGAAGTTGCAAAAATCAACAGTCCTTCAAATCTAGTGCTAAAATTTCTATGGAATGTATTCCTTCATAAGATTTTTCTTAATAAATCTATGAAACATATTATAAATTGTGATTTTTTAAACTTAATTCTCAATAATCTAACATTAATGATAGAAAAGGCATTAAATAGAACAAAAAAGTAATCAAATTAAACATGTTTTCGGATAAATCTGATAGTTACATAAAACACCAAATTTAATTAAATAAATTTAGATGAACAAAAAATATGAATTCAATGAAAGGATAATATTATCTAAAATTAAACTTCAGGATTCTCATCCATAAAAATTGTACTTAAAAATACTTACAAAAAGGTTTTCATATCACTCTTCATGAAACATTTTATCATGATAAAAATGCCAATTTCTATATTATATTATGTAATCTTTATACATTTTGTGATAGATTTTGCACGTTTAATTTTATCTTCATCACTTGTATCTAAGTTTAAAATGCAACCTATTGCCAAAAAACAAGGAGATAACTAATTTTTGGAAACATGGGTAGAGTCAAAGGCATGAAAACATGCGTTACTTCGCTATTTGTTTTATTTAATATCTATGGCTATAGCCAATCCTTAAAAAACAAGGTGTTTATTTGTTGATGTTTACAAGAAAAAATCATTCAAACCTAAAGTAGAAACGTTTCCCCGTTGAAGTTATTATGTGTAACTTTATGTTTATTTTTCATATTGAAATCGAATCAATATGAAAGACTTTTCATATCCATGTTTAGTTGTTTTTAATAATGGAAAATGTAGTTTTAATTGACAAATTAATTTTTTATAAAGTATTGTTCGAATGTTTTGATTCTAAATATAGTGAACACATTCAATTTTTTCTTTAATCTTTCTAATTGAATAGTTGAAACTAAGTTACATATTAACTTTATAAAATTGATGATGAACTATGGTGTTTTGTCTTTACACATACATATACACATGTGGAAAATAAATTTTTGTAAATAATATTTTTATTCAAGGAAAATCATTTTTGACATTAATTCATGAGAAAATAGATTTATTAAATGAAAAAAATCATTAGAAAATTTCTACTTTGCTCAAAACTTAAGAGATTTGAGTTATAAAACAATTAAACTTTATTAATGAGTATTATTCATTTTTTTACTATCAATTTTAAATAGAGATTATAATTTAAGAATATTTTTATACATTAAAATATTAGGAATTTATATTTTTTCAATGCTTCTTCCATGATGTCAAGATCTCATCCTTGTTTCTCTAGTCAAGTTTTGCATTATTCTCGTGTTATGTCGATTTCCATAGAATAAAATAAAATTCAAAAAATGTTTTGAAAAATGAACCAATCTCTTGTAGACTTACATTTTCTTTATTTATTTAAACTCGATTCTTGTTTTGTTTCAATAACCTCTTCCCCATTCTATATCTAACGAGAGTTGACAGGGCTCCTTTATTATGATAGAAAAAAATTCAGCATCATGGCATTACGACCTTATCTTCACTCAAATTGTAACATGTTCGTCGTTTGCTTCCTTGACGTCCACGCAGTTGTAAGGCTCGTACATACCCTTCTCCATCTTCTTGCGTTGAGAAGCCCTCATGTGACTCGAAAGTTATCGTAACCCTTTGAATGTCTGCTCTATTTCATCTGGCGCACTTTGTCGGCTTTCAAAGCGCCGAAACTAGTTCTAGGCATCGCAAAAAAGTTGCGGTGTCTCTAGGCGACGGAAATAGTTTTCAAGGCATTCTAGCTAGAGGCATTAGTTGGCGAAGTCGTGCGAGCTGAAGTAATTGACCCTATTTCTGGGAGCGAGTTAGAAAATGGGTTCACATGGCCCCCGGCAAAATCGTGGTCCGGAGCCCGTAAAGACTCTGGAAGGGTGAAAATCCAGTATATCAGAGCGCCCAAAGGATTCACCCTTCTATATCCACGAGCGAAGTTTTAGGCAAGCCATATCCTACACTCTAAGAAAATCAACAACGTATCCGGCCTTTCTCACCATCCTCAATATGCAACATGTATCGCTGATTGAGCATGGCAAGGAGGGTCATGTGACCATCGCTTGACTGCGACCCTCGCTCCCTCATGAGATCGCGATCCAGCGATGACCCTTTTTTGGGTTACATAGTAACCCTTTTACAATCGGTTTCTCCTGCAGAAAAAAATCGTGATTGGTCAGAGATGCGGACGGAGGCTCTTTTTTGCAGAAAATAATGTTGTTTTCTCCGTCCGTCGCTCCTCCTCAGCCGCGACCTTTCTGGTTTCACTTAACTGGTCGTCATGGCCAGCTAGTGAGCCTCGTGAACCCGGGCTCACACACGGTCAAATCACAGGAACAACACAAGGAAATCTGCTTTTGTCATAAAACAAGGGAAATGAAGCAAGATTGGTTAAAAAACGTGCTATAATGTTTTTAATATGACTGGGAAAATTCAATTTTCATTGAAAGTGGACAAAGATCATCTTGTGTTTTTGTTTTTCATAAGGAACGTGTTTAACTAGCATACAAATTCATATTCAATACATGGCTCCATATGAAAAATATTGATAGCAGGTTAAAGTACCAAAAATGGGACATATTTGACGCAGTTATCGTTTCACGACAGCAAAAACATAAAACTTGCGACAATTTTCCTGTCAATGGATGAAATGAGTGCATGATTTTTTCTAAAACACAAACTAAGGACGATTTATCATTATAATACAGTCTCGTGGCAATCCTTCTATTATGTGCTCCATACTACACACTTTTATCCAATCTCTCTTAAGAGGTATTATTACGAAAACTATTGCTCGGTTACTATGTAACCCAATGCACGCTTTGCGTGCAACACCTGCCTCTTGTTTTCCTTTTTTTTTCGACGTGCAAACTGTTGGTTTTTTGCACATCTCTCATTGCGCTCTGTTGTGTCCTCCCGGCTTGTGTACATCGGCGTGCAGATGACTGACGGCGAGACGCGACGCTGATGGAGTGTCGTCCGGTGGAGCCGACGCACACTGAGGTCTTCTCGCAGTTCGTTGGAGCCTCCTCTCTCAGGCGACGCGCTCAGCTCCATCGGCAGGCCTCCTCGGCGGTCGTGCTGTCGGCGGTCATTGACACCGCATTAGCTGCTTGCGTGCGTTCAGCGCGTCCTATTGCGTTTGCGTCGTCATGCACTGCCTAGGGTCCTAGTTGCATGTTGCATGGCCCTGTTTGGCAGCACAAACCGTTGTGGGCACTATCTGGGTTTAGGCTGCCATAACTCCTCGCTACTATTTTTCTAGCAGATTCTGACCGCACGACTGCGTTCGCAGCGGCGGTGTTATGGTATGGTCCAGTTTTCAGGCAAAACGGACGACGCCCGGGTTTTGGGCTGTCGGCTGCCTGGCAGGCCTCACCGAGAAAACCTGCCAGCCTGAACTGAGCTATTTACTGATTGGCTGTTGAACTGAGTAACAAGCTCTACAGAGCCAGGGGGGGCCTAGAACTTGGAGGGGTCTCCCATTGTTGTTCATTCTTCATTCCTATTCAGTCACTTAGAGTTTTCAGCTGTTTTCTGGCGCTAACACTGGCGCACGCATTTCTGAGTAACAAACCCAGAGCTTCCAGACTTAGACTCTAGAGCAGCAGACTGAGGGGGCAGCTGACTTAAGCAACGAGCGTGGAAGCCCGCACGCTGCATCAACAACGCTGCTGCCCCAACCTGCTGTCTAGGCTATTCCATTTTGGTATCAGAGCCACAGCGTAGCAGCAGTAGCAGAAGACTGACGAACAGGTGCCAGACAAGGCCGGCGGACCCCCATACGCGCCAGTGCAGGGGAAATGCTGCCGGACTTTTTCCGGCAGCATTGAACTGCCTGGTGGCGGCGTCAGATTTTTTCCCACGGCCACTGGGCCAGGGGAAATACTGCCGAAATTTTTTCGGCAGCACTGACCCCCACGCGTGACGCGAGGAGGTGAGCGGCAGGCGGCGTCTGACGTCTGCGGGCGACGACGCTAGCGGCGAACGTCACCCAGGTGCAGTGACTGGCACCGCCAGCAGCAACAGGCGGCAGCAGCAGTTCGCAGCAGCACGCAGCAGCAGCAACTCGCGGCAGCAGCAACAGCAGCTTGCAGCAGCGGCAGCAGCAGCGCGCAGCAGCGGCAGCAGCGTGCACCAGCAGCAGCTGCGCGCAGCAGCAGCTTGCAGCAGCAGCCCGCAGCGGCAGCAGGCAGCAGCGGCAGCGGCAGCGGCAGCCGGCAGCATCGGCAGCGGCAGCAGGCAGCAGCCGCAGCACGCAGCAGCTGCAGCAGCGTGCAGCAGCAGCAGCGAGCTGCAACGGCTGCTGCAGCGAGCCGCAGCAGCAGCCAGCAGCAGCAGCTGCCAGCCGCGGCTGCTGCTGCTCGCTGCTCGCAGTGAGCGAGCAGCGAGCAGCAGCCCGCTGTTGCCAGCGAGCAGCAGCTCGCTGCTGCCAGGCGAGCAGCAGCCTGCTGCTCGCTGTAGACAGCGGGCTGCTGCCCGCTGACAAAGAGAAAAGAAAAGAAAAAAAAGGCAACAGAAAAAAAAAATCCCCCACCCCCGCAGCTCGCTGCAGCAACCCGCCGCAGCAGCGAGCAG
>SZWC01020943.1:15648-37510 GCA_023375785.1 Penium margaritaceum
TGTAAGTGGGTGTAAGTGTGTGTAAGTGCGTGTAAGTGCGTGTAAGTGCGTGTAAGTGCATTTAAGTGCGTGTAAGTGCGTGTAAGTACGTGTAAGTGCTTGTAAGTGCCTGTAAGTGCGTGTAAGTGGGTGTAAGTGCGTGTAAGTGCGTGTAAGTGCTTGTAAATGCCTGTAAGTGTGTGTAAGTGCGTGTAAGTGGGTGTAAGTGCGTGTGAGTGAGTGAAAGTGGATGTAAGTGCGTACAAGTGCATGTAAGTGTGTGTAAGCGTATGTAAGTGTGTGTAAGTGCGTGTAAGTGTGTGTAAGCGCGTGTAAGTGCGTGTAAGTGGATGTAAGTGTGTGTAACTACGTGTAAGTGCGTGTAAGTTTGTGTAAATGCATGTAAGTGTGTGTAAGTGCGTGTAAGTGCGTGTAAGTGTGTGTAAGTGGGTGTAAGTGCGTGTAAGTGCGTGTAAGTGGATGTAAGTGCGTGTAAGTGCGTGTAAGTGGATGTAAGTGCGTGTAAGTGCGTGTAAGTGCGTGTAAGTGTGTGTAAGTGCGTGTAAGTGGGTGTACGTGCGTGTAAGTGGTTGTAAGTGCATGTAAGTGCGTGTAAGAGCGTGTAAGTACGTGTAAGTGCGTGTAAGTACGTGTAAGTGGTTGTAAGTGGGTGTAAGTGGGTGTAAGTGCGTATAAGTGCGTGTAAGTGCGTGTAAGTATGTGTAAGTGGTGTAAGTGCGTGTAAGTGCGTGTAAGTATGTGTAAGTGGTGTAAGTGCGTGTAAGTGCGTGTAAGTATGTGTAAGTGGTGTAAGTGCGTGTAAGTGCGTGTAAGTATGTGTAAGTGGTGTAAGTGCGTGTAAGTGCGTGTAAGTATGTGTAAGTGGTGTAAGTGCGTGTAAGTGCGTGTAAGTATGTGTAAGTGGTGTAAGTGCGTGTAAGTGCGTGTAAGTATGTGTAAGTGGTGTAAGTGCGTGTAAGTGCGTGTAAGTATGTGTAAGTGGTGTAAGTGCGTGTAAGTGCGTGTAAGTATGTGTAAGTGGTGTAAGTGCGTGTAAGTGCGTGTAAGTATGTGTAAGTGGTGTAAGTGCGTGTAAGTGCGTGTAAGTATGTGTAAGTGGTGTAAGTGCGTGTAAGTGCGTGTAAGTATGTGTAAGTGGTGTAAGTGCGTGTAAGTGCGTGTAAGTATGTGTAAGTGGTGTAAGTGCGTGTAAGTGCGTGTAAGTATGTGTAAGTGGTGTAAGTGCGTGTAAGTGCGTGTAAGTATGTGTAAGTGGTGTAAGTGCGTGTAAGTGCGTGTAAGTATGTGTAAGTGGTGTAAGTGCGTGTAAGTGCGTGTAAGTATGTGTAAGTGGTGTAAGTGCGTGTAAGTGCGTGTAAGTATGTGTAAGTGGTGTAAGTGCGTGTAAGTGCGTGTAAGTACGTGTAAGTGCGTGTAAGTACGTGTAAGTGCCTGTAAGTGCGTGAACGTGCGTGTAAGTGCGTGTAAATTTGTGTAAGTGCTTGTAAGTGCCTGTAAGTGTGTGTAAGTGCTTGTAAGTGGGTGTAAGTGCGTGTAAGTGCGTGTAAGTGCGTATAAGTGTATGTAAACGCGTGTAAGTGTGTGTAAGTGGGTGTAAGTGTGTGTAAGTGCATGTAAGTGCGTGTAAGTACGTGTAAGTTTGTGTAAGTGCGTGTAAGTGCGTGTTAGTGCGTGTAAGTGCGTGTAAGAGCGTGAAAGTGCGTGTAAGTGTGTGTAAGTGGGTGTAAGTGCGTGTAAGTGCGAGAAAGTGCGTGTAAGTGCGTGTAAGTGGGTGTAAGTGCATGTAAGTGGGTGTAAGTTCGTGTAAGTGCGTGTAAGTGTGTGTAAGTGGATGTAAGTGTGTGTAAGTGCGTGTAAGTGTGTGTAAATGCGTGTAAGTGCGTGTAAGTTCATGTAAGTGCGTGTAAGTACGTGTCAGTTCGTGTAAGTGCGTGTAAGTGGGTGTAAGTGCGTGTAAGTGGGTGTAAGTGCGTGTAAGTGCGTGTAAGTACGTGTAAGTGCGTGTAAGTGGGTGTAAGTGCGTGTAAGTGCGTGTAAGTGACACGTACTTACATGCACTGACACGTACTTACACGCACTTACCCCCACTTATATGCACTTACATGCACTTACACGCACTTACACGCACTTACACCCACTTACACGCACTTTCATGCACTTACAGGCACTTACAAGTACTTACACACACTTACACGCACTTACACGCACTTATATACACTTACACGCTCTTACCCGCACTTACACAGACTTACACGCACTTACACGCACTTATACACACTTACACGCACTTACACGTACTTACACCCACTTACACCCCCTTACACCCTCTTACACGCACTTACACGCACTTACATGCACTTACACGCACTCACACACACTTATACACACTTACACGCACTTATACGCACGTACACGCACTTATACGCACTTACACGAACTTACACGCACTTACACGCACTTATACACACTTACACCCACTTACACGAACCTACACACACTTACACGTACTTATACGCACTTACACCCACTTACACGCACTTACACATACTTATACGCACTTATACGCACTTACACCCACTTACACGTACTTATACGCACTGACACGTACTTACACGCACTTATACGCACTTATACGCACTTACACACACTTACATGCACTTATACGCACTTACACGCACTTACACCCACTTACACGCACTTACACGTACTTACACCCACTTACACGCACTCACACGCACTTACAGGCATTTACAAGCACTTACATGTACTTACACACACTCACGCCCACTTACACGTACTTACACATCCTTACACGTACTTACACGTACTTACACGCACTTTCACCCACTTACACCCACTTACACGCACTTACACATACTTACACACACTTACTCGCACTTACACGTACTAACACACACTTACACGCACTTACACGTACTTACACGCACTTACACAAACGTACACGCATTTACATGCACTTACACGCACTTCCACACACTTACACCCACTTACACGCACTTACACGCACTTACACATACTTATACGCACTTACACGCACTTACACCCACTTACACGCACTTACACGCACTTAGAGGCACTTACAAGCACTTACATACACTTACACGCACTTACACGCACTTACACGCACGTACACGCTCTTACATGCACTTACACAAACTTACACATACCTTCACGCACTTACACGCACTTACACGCACTTACACGCACTTACACCCACTTACACCCACTTACACGCACTTACAGGCATTTACAAGCACTTATACGCACTTACACGCACTTACACGCACTTATACGTACTTACACACACTTATATACACTTATACGCACTTACGCGTACGTACATGAACTTACACGTACTTACACACACTTACACGTACTTACACGCACTTACACGTACTTACACGCACTTACACGTACTTACACGCACTTACACGTACTTACACGCACTTACACGTACTTACACGCACTTACACGTACTTACACGCACTTACACGTACTTACACGCACTTACACGTACTTACACGCACTTACACGTACTTACACGCACTTACACGTACTTACACGCACTTACACGTACTTACACGCACTTACACGTACTTACACGCACTTACACGTACTTACACGCACTTACACGTACTTACACGCACTTACACGTACTTACACGCACTTACACGTACTTACACGCACTTACACGTACTTACACGCACTTACACGTACTTACACGCACTTACACGTACTTACACGCACTTACACGTACTTACACGCACTTACACGTACTTACACGCACTTACACGTACTTACACGCACTTACACGTACTTACACGCACTTACACGTACTTACACGCACTTACACGTACTTACACGCACTTACACGTACTTACACGCACTTACACGTACTTACACGCACTTACACGTACTTACACGCACTTACACGTACTTACACGCACTTACACGTACTTACACGCACTTACACGTACTTACACGCACTTACACGTACTTACACGCACTTACACGTACTTACACGCACTTACACGTACTTACACGCACTTACACGTACTTACACGCACTTACACGTACTTACACGCACTTACACGTACTTACACGCACTTACACGTACTTACACGCACTTACACGTACTTACACGCACTTACACGTACTTACACGCACTTACACGTACTTACACGCACTTACACGTACTTACACGCACTTACACGTACTTACACGCACTTACACGTACTTACACGCACTTACACGTACTTACACGCACTTACACGTACTTACACGCACTTACACGTACTTACACGCACTTACACGTACTTACACGCACTTACACGTACTTACACGCACTTACACGTACTTACACGCACTTACACGTACTTACACGCACTTACACGTACTTACACGCACTTACACGTACTTACACGCACTTACACGTACTTACACGCACTTACACGTACTTACACGCACTTACACGTACTTACACGCACTTACACGTACTTACACGCACTTACACGTACTTACACGCACTTACACGTACTTACACGCACTTACACGTACTTACACGCACTTACACGTACTTACACGCACTTACACGTACTTACACGCACTTACACGTACTTACACGCACTTACACGTACTTACACGCACTTACACGTACTTACACGCACTTACACGTACTTACACGCACTTACACGTACTTACACGCACTTACACGTACTTACACGCACTTACACGTACTTACACGCACTTACACGTACTTACACGCACTTACACGTACTTACACGCACTTACACGTACTTACACGCACTTACACGTACTTACACGCACTTACACGTACTTACACGCACTTACACGTACTTACACGCACTTACACGTACTTACACGCACTTACACGTACTTACACGCACTTACACGTACTTACACGCACTTACACGTACTTACACGCACTTACACGTACTTACACGCACTTACACGTACTTACACGCACTTACACGTACTTACACGCACTTACACGTACTTACACGCACTTACACGTACTTACACGCACTTACACGTACTTACACGCACTTACACGTACTTACACGCACTTACACGTACTTACACGCACTTACACGTACTTACACGCACTTACACGTACTTACACGCACTTACACGTACTTACACGCACTTACACGTACTTACACGCACTTACACGTACTTACACGCACTTACACGTACTTACACGCACTTACACGTACTTACACGCACTTACACGTACTTACACGCACTTACACGTACTTACACGCACTTACACGTACTTACACGCACTTACACGTACTTACACGCACTTACACGTACTTACACGCACTTACACGTACTTACACGCACTTACACGTACTTACACGCACTTACACGTACTTACACGCACTTACACGTACTTACACGCACTTACACGTACTTACACGCACTTACACGTACTTACACGCACTTACACGTACTTACACGCACTTACACGTACTTACACGCACTTACACGTACTTACACGCACTTACACGTACTTACACGCACTTACACGTACTTACACGCACTTACACGTACTTACACGCACTTACACGTACTTACACGCACTTACACGTACTTACACGCACTTACACGTACTTACACGCACTTACACGTACTTACACGCACTTACACGTACTTACACGCACTTACACGTACTTACACGCACTTACACGTACTTACACGCACTTACACGTACTTACACGCACTTACACGTACTTACACGCACTTACACGTACTTACACGCACTTACACGTACTTACACGCACTTACACGTACTTACACGCACTTACACGTACTTACACGCACTTACACGTACTTACACGCACTTACACGTACTTACACGCACTTACACGTACTTACACGCACTTACACGTACTTACACGCACTTACACGTACTTACACGCACTTACACGTACTTACACGCACTTACACGTACTTACACGCACTTACACGTACTTACACGCACTTACACGTACTTACACGCACTTACACGCACTTACACGCATTTACACGCACTTACACGCACTTACACGCACTTACATGCACTTACACGTACTTACACACTTACACGCACTTACACGCACTTACACGCTCTTACACACACTTACACGAACTTACACGCACTTACACGTACTTACACGCACTTACACGAACTTATATGCACTTACACCCACTTACACGTACTTACACCCACTTACACCCATTTACACGAACTTACACGCACTTATACACACTTACACACACTTACACTTACTTATACGCACTTACACGCACTTACATGCACTTACACGCACTTACACGCTCTTACATGCACTTACACAAACTTACACGTACTTACACGCACTTACACGCACTTACACGCACTTACACGCACTTACATGCACTTACACGCACTTACACGCTCTTACATGCACTTACACAAACTTACACGTACTTACACGCACTTACACGCACTTACACGCACTTACACGCACTTACATGCACTTACACGCACTTACACGCACTTACACCCACTTACACGCACTTACACGCACTTACAGGCATTTACAACCACTTACACGTACTTACACGCACTTACACGTACTTACACGCTCTTACACGCACTTACACGCACTAACACGCACTTATACGCACTTACACCCACTTACACCCACTTACACGCACTTACACGCACTTACTCGCACTTACACGCACTAACACGCACTTACACGCACTTACACGCACTTATACGCTCTTACGCGCACTTACATGAACTTACACGCATTTACACACACTTACATGCACTGACACGTACTTACACACACTTACACCCACTTACACGCACTTACACATACTTACACACACTTACACGCACTTACACCCACTTACATGCACTTACACACACTTAGAGGCTCTTACACGCACTTACACGAACTTACACACACTTACAAGCACTTACACGCACATACACGCACTTACACGCACTTACACGCACTTACACGCTCTTACACACACTTACACAAACTTACCCACACTTACACGCACTTATACACACTTACACGCACTTCCACGTAGTTACACCCACTTACACCCACTTACACGCACTTACACACACTTACACGAACTTACACACACTTACACACACTTCCAACCACTTACACGCACTTACACGCACTTACACGCACTTACACACACTTACACGCACTTACACGCACTTACACCCACTTACACCCACTTACACGCACTTTAACGCACTTACACGCACTTACACGCACTTATACGCATTTACATGCACTTACACGCACTTACACGCACTTACACATACTTACACACACTTACACGCACTTACACGCACTTACACGCTCTTACGCACACTTACACGAACTTACACACACTTATACGCACTTACACGTACTTACATGAACTTATATGCACTTATACCCACTCACACGCACTTACACCTACTTACACGCACTTACACCCACTTACACGCACTTACACGCACTTACACGTACTTACACCCACTTACACGTACTTACACCCACTTACACCCACTTACACAAACTTACACACACTTACACACACTTACACGCACTTACACTTACTTATATGCACTTACACGCAGTTATACGCACTTACACGCACCTACACGCTCTTACATGCACTTACACAAACTTACACGCACTTACACACACTTACACGTACTTACACACACTTACACCCACTTACACGCACTTACACGCACTTACACCCACTTACACGCACTTACACGCACTTACAGGCATTTACAAGCACTTATACGCACTTACACGCACTTACACCCACTTACACGCTCTTACACACACTTACACGCACTTACACGCACTTACACGTACTTACACGCACTTTCACCCACTTACACGTACTTATACGCACTTACACGCACTTACACGCACTAACACGCACTTACACGCACTTACACGCACTTACACGCACTTACACACTCTTAGACGCACTTACACAAACTTACACACATTTAGACGTACTTACACGCACTGATACGCACTTACACGCACTTACACCTGCTTACACGTACCTACACGCACTTATATGTACTTACACCCACTTACATGCACTTACATGCACTTACAGGCACTTACAAGCACGTACACATACTTACACACACTTACGTGCACTTACATGCTCTTACACGCACTTACACGCTCTTACACGCACTTACACAAACGTACATGCACTTACACGTACTTACACGCACTTATACCCACTTACACCCACGTACACGCACTTACACGCAGTTACACGCACTTACACTCACGTACACGTACTTACACGCACTTATACGCACTTTCATGCACTTACACGCACTGACACGCACTTTCATGAACTTACACGCACTTATACGCACTTACACGCACTTACACGCACTTATACGCACTTTCATGCACTTACACGCACTGACACGCACTTTCATGAACTTACACGCACTTATACGCACTTACACGCACTTACACGCACTTACACGCACTTACACGAACTTATACCCACTAACACCCATTTACATGCACTTACACACACTTACATGCACTTACACCCACTTGCACACACCTACATGCACTTACACGCACGTATACGCACTTACACCCACTTACACGCACTTACACGCACTTACATCCACTTACACATACTTACACACACTTACACGCACTTACACGCTCTTACACGTACTAACACCCACTTACACGCACTTACACCCACTTACACCCACATACACACACTTACACACACTTACACACACATATACACACTTACACACACTTACACGCACTTACGCGCACTTACACGCACTTACATCCACTTACATGCACTTACATGGACTTACACGCACCTACACGCACTTACACGCACGTATACGCACTTACACCCACTTACACGTACTTACATGCACTTACACGCACTTACATCCACTTACATGCACTTACATGGACTTACACGCACCTACACGCACTTACACGCACGTATACGCACTTACACCCACTTACACGTACTTACATGCACTTACACGCACTTACATCCACTTACATGCACTTACATGGACTTACACGCACCTACACGCACTTACACGCACGTATACGCACTTACACCCACTTACACGTACTTACATGCACTTACACGCACTTACATCCACTTACATGCACTTACATGGACTTACACGCACCTACACGCACTTACACGCACGTATACGCACTTACACCCACTTACACGTACTTACATGCACTTACACGCACTTACATCCACTTACATGCACTTACATGGACTTACACGCACCTACACGCACTTACACGCACGTATACGCACTTACACCCACTTACACGTACTTACATGCACTTACACGCACTTACATCCACTTACATGCACTTACATGGACTTACACGCACCTACACGCACTTACACGCACGTATACGCACTTACACCCACTTACACGTACTTACATGCACTTACACGCACTTACATCCACTTACATGCACTTACATGGACTTACACGCACCTACACGCACTTACACGCACGTATACGCACTTACACCCACTTACACGTACTTACATGCACTTACACGCACTTACATCCACTTACATGCACTTACATGGACTTACACGCACCTACACGCACTTACACGCACGTATACGCACTTACACCCACTTACACGTACTTACATGCACTTACACGCACTTACATCCACTTACATGCACTTACATGGACTTACACGCACCTACACGCACTTACACGCACGTATACGCACTTACACCCACTTACACGTACTTACATGCACTTACACGCACTTACATCCACTTACATGCACTTACATGGACTTACACGCACCTACACGCACTTACACGCACGTATACGCACTTACACCCACTTACACGTACTTACATGCACTTACACGCACTTACATCCACTTACATGCACTTACATGGACTTACACGCACCTACACGCACTTACACGCACGTATACGCACTTACACCCACTTACACGTACTTACATGCACTTACACGCACTTACATCCACTTACATGCACTTACATGGACTTACACGCACCTACACGCACTTACACGCACGTATACGCACTTACACCCACTTACACGTACTTACATGCACTTACACGCACTTACATCCACTTACATGCACTTACATGGACTTACACGCACCTACACGCACTTACACGCACGTATACGCACTTACACCCACTTACACGTACTTACATGCACTTACACGCACTTACATCCACTTACATGCACTTACATGGACTTACACGCACCTACACGCACTTACACGCACGTATACGCACTTACACCCACTTACACGTACTTACATGCACTTACACGCACTTACATCCACTTACATGCACTTACATGGACTTACACGCACCTACACGCACTTACACGCACGTATACGCACTTACACCCACTTACACGTACTTACATGCACTTACACGCACTTACATCCACTTACATGCACTTACATGGACTTACACGCACCTACACGCACTTACACGCACGTATACGCACTTACACCCACTTACACGTACTTACATGCACTTACACGCACTTACATCCACTTACATGCACTTACATGGACTTACACGCACCTACACGCACTTACACGCACGTATACGCACTTACACCCACTTACACGTACTTACATGCACTTACACGCACTTACATCCACTTACATGCACTTACATGGACTTACACGCACCTACACGCACTTACACGCACGTATACGCACTTACACCCACTTACACGTACTTACATGCACTTACACGCACTTACATCCACTTACATGCACTTACATGGACTTACACGCACCTACACGCACTTACACGCACGTATACGCACTTACACCCACTTACACGTACTTACATGCACTTACACGCACTTACATCCACTTACATGCACTTACATGGACTTACACGCACCTACACGCACTTACACGCACGTATACGCACTTACACCCACTTACACGTACTTACATGCACTTACACGCACTTACATCCACTTACATGCACTTACATGGACTTACACGCACCTACACGCACTTACACGCACGTATACGCACTTACACCCACTTACACGTACTTACATGCACTTACACGCACTTACATCCACTTACATGCACTTACATGGACTTACACGCACCTACACGCACTTACACGCACGTATACGCACTTACACCCACTTACACGTACTTACATGCACTTACACGCACTTACATCCACTTACATGCACTTACATGGACTTACACGCACCTACACGCACTTACACGCACGTATACGCACTTACACCCACTTACACGTACTTACATGCACTTACACGCACTTACATCCACTTACATGCACTTACATGGACTTACACGCACCTACACGCACTTACACGCACGTATACGCACTTACACCCACTTACACGTACTTACATGCACTTACACGCACTTACATCCACTTACATGCACTTACATGGACTTACACGCACCTACACGCACTTACACGCACGTATACGCACTTACACCCACTTACACGTACTTACATGCACTTACACGCACTTACATCCACTTACATGCACTTACATGGACTTACACGCACCTACACGCACTTACACGCACGTATACGCACTTACACCCACTTACACGTACTTACATGCACTTACACGCACTTACATCCACTTACATGCACTTACATGGACTTACACGCACCTACACGCACTTACACGCACGTATACGCACTTACACCCACTTACACGTACTTACATGCACTTACACGCACTTACATCCACTTACATGCACTTACATGGACTTACACGCACCTACACGCACTTACACGCACGTATACGCACTTACACCCACTTACACGTACTTACATGCACTTACACGCACTTACATCCACTTACATGCACTTACATGGACTTACACGCACCTACACGCACTTACACGCACGTATACGCACTTACACCCACTTACACGTACTTACATGCACTTACACGCACTTACATCCACTTACATGCACTTACATGGACTTACACGCACCTACACGCACTTACACGCACGTATACGCACTTACACCCACTTACACGTACTTACATGCACTTACACGCACTTACATCCACTTACATGCACTTACATGGACTTACACGCACCTACACGCACTTACACGCACGTATACGCACTTACACCCACTTACACGTACTTACATGCACTTACACGCACTTACATCCACTTACATGCACTTACATGGACTTACACGCACCTACACGCACTTACACGCACGTATACGCACTTACACCCACTTACACGTACTTACATGCACTTACACGCACTTACATCCACTTACATGCACTTACATGGACTTACACGCACCTACACGCACTTACACGCACGTATACGCACTTACACCCACTTACACGTACTTACATGCACTTACACGCACTTACATCCACTTACATGCACTTACATGGACTTACACGCACCTACACGCACTTACACGCACGTATACGCACTTACACCCACTTACACGTACTTACATGCACTTACACGCACTTACATCCACTTACATGCACTTACATGGACTTACACGCACCTACACGCACTTACACGCACGTATACGCACTTACACCCACTTACACGTACTTACATGCACTTACACGCACTTACATCCACTTACATGCACTTACATGGACTTACACGCACCTACACGCACTTACACGCACGTATACGCACTTACACCCACTTACACGTACTTACATGCACTTACACGCACTTACATCCACTTACATGCACTTACATGGACTTACACGCACCTACACGCACTTACACGCACGTATACGCACTTACACCCACTTACACGTACTTACATGCACTTACACGCACTTACATCCACTTACATGCACTTACATGGACTTACACGCACCTACACGCACTTACACGCACGTATACGCACTTACACCCACTTACACGTACTTACATGCACTTACACGCACTTACATCCACTTACATGCACTTACATGGACTTACACGCACCTACACGCACTTACACGCACGTATACGCACTTACACCCACTTACACGTACTTACATGCACTTACACGCACTTACATCCACTTACATGCACTTACATGGACTTACACGCACCTACACGCACTTACACGCACGTATACGCACTTACACCCACTTACACGTACTTACATGCACTTACACGCACTTACATCCACTTACATGCACTTACATGGACTTACACGCACCTACACGCACTTACACGCACGTATACGCACTTACACCCACTTACACGTACTTACATGCACTTACACGCACTTACATCCACTTACATGCACTTACATGGACTTACACGCACCTACACGCACTTACACGCACGTATACGCACTTACACCCACTTACACGTACTTACATGCACTTACACGCACTTACATCCACTTACATGCACTTACATGGACTTACACGCACCTACACGCACTTACACGCACGTATACGCACTTACACCCACTTACACGTACTTACATGCACTTACACGCACTTACATCCACTTACACGCACTTACGCCCACTTACACGCACTTACACACACTTACACCCACTTACACGCACTTACACGCACTTACAGGCATTTACAAGCACTTACACGCACTTACACGCACTTACACGCTCTTACACGCACTTACACGCACTTATACGCACTTGCACATACTTACACCCACTTACACCCACTTACACGCACGTACACGCACTTACACGCACTAACACGCACTTACACGCACTTACATGCACTTATACGCTCTTACACGCACTTACATGAACTTACACGCATTTACACGCACTTACACGTACTGACTCGCACTTACACACACTTACACCCACTTACACGTACTTACACGCACTTACACGTACTTACACACACTTACACCCACTTACACGTACTTACACGCACTTATAGGTACTTACAAGCACTTACACGCACTTACACACACTTACACGTACTTACACGCACTTACACGCTCTTACATGCACTTACACGAACTTACACACACTTACATGCACTTACATACACTTACACACACTTACGCGCACTTACACGCACTTACACGTACTTACACCCACTTACACCCACTTACACGCACTTACACACACTTACACGCACTTACACACACTTACACGCACTAACACGCACTTACATGCACTTACACGTACTTACACGCACGTACACACACTTCCTCGCACGTACACAAACTTACGCGTACTTACACGTACTTACACGCACTTACACACACTTACACCCACTTACACGAACGTATACGCACTTACACGCACTTACACGCACTTACACCCACTTACACGCACTTACACGCACTTACACGCACTTACACGCACTCACACACACTTACACGCACTTACACGCACTTACACGCACTTACACGCACTTACACATACTTACACGCACTTACACGTACTTACACACACTTACACCTACTTATACGTACTTACACGCACTTACACCCACTTACACGCACTTACATGCACTTACACCCACATACACGCACTTACATGTACATACAGGCATTTACAAGTACTTACACGCACTTACACGTACTTACACGCAATTACACGCACTTACACGCTCTTACACGCACTTACACGCACTTACATGCACTTACACGTACTTACATCCACTTACATGCACTTACACGTACTTACATGCACTTACACGCACTTACACGCACTAGCACATACTTACACACACTTACACACACTTACACGCACTTACACGTACTTACACAAATTCACACGCATTTAAACGCACTTACACGCAGTTAGACGTACTTACACGCACTTGCAGGCATTTACGCGCACTGACACGCACTTACACGCACTTACACCCACTTACACGCACTTACACGCACTTACACCCACTTACACGCATTTACACCCACTTACATGCACTTACATATACTTACAGGCATTTACAAGCACTTACACGTACTTACACGCACTTACACGCACTTACACGCTCTTACACCCACTTACACGCACTTACACGTACTTATACGCACTTACACCCACTTACACCCACTTACACGTACATACACGCACTTACACACACTTACACGCACTTAGACACACTTAAACGTACTTACACCCACTTACACGCACTTACACCCACTTACACGAACTTACACGCACTTACATGCATTTACAAGTACTTACACGTACTTACAAGCACTTACACCCACTTACACGCTCTTACACACACGTACATGCACTTACACGCACTTACACACACTTACACGCACTAACACACACTTACACGCACTTACACGTACTTCCACGCTCTTAGATGTACTTACACGAACTTACACGTATTTACACGTACTTACACGCACTGATACGCACTTACACACACTTACATCCACTTACACGCACTTACACGCACTTATACGCACTTACACGCACTTACACGTACTTACACGCACTTATACGCACTTACACACACTTACATCCACTTACACGCACTTACACGCACTTATACGCACTTACACGCACTTACACGTACTTACACGCACTTATACGCACTTACACACACTTACATCCACTTACACGCACTTACACGCACTTATACGCACTTACACGCACTTACACGTACTTACACGCACTTATACGCACTTACACACACTTACATCCACTTACACGCACTTACACGCACTTATACGCACTTACACGCACTTACACGTACTTACACGCACTTATACGCACTTACACACACTTACATCCACTTACACGCACTTACACGCACTTATACGCACTTACACGCACTTACACGTACTTACACGCACTTATACGCACTTACACACACTTACATCCACTTACACGCACTTACACGCACTTATACGCACTTACACCCACTTACACACACTTACATGCACTTACACGCACTTACACACACTTACACGCACTAACACACACTTACACGCACTTACACGTACTTCCACGCTCTTAGATGTACTTACACGAACTTACACGTATTTACACGTACTTACACGCACTGATACGCACTTACACACACTTACATCCACTTACACGCACTTACACGCACTTATACGCACTTACACCCATTTACACGCACTTACATGCACTTACAGGCACTTATAAGCACGTACACACACTTACACGCACTTACGTGCACTTAAACATACTTACACGCTCTTATACGCACTTACACAAACTTACACGCACTTACACACACTTACACGCACTTACATGAACTTATACGTACTTATACGTAGTTGCACGCACTTACACGCACTTACACGAACTTATACCCACTATCACGCACTTGCACGCACTTACATGCACTTACACACACTTACACGCACTCACACCCACTTACACACACTTACACGCACTTACACGCACGTATACGCACTTAGACCCATTTACACGCACTTACACGCACTTACATCCACTTACACACACTTACACACACTTACACACACTTATACGCACTTATACACACTAACACCTACTTACACGCACTTACACCCACTTACATCCACTTACACGCACTTACACACACTTATACGCACTTATACACACTTACACGCACTTACACGCACTTACACGCACTTACGTCCACTTACACGCACTTACGTCCACTTACACGTACTAACACAAACATACACGCACTTACACGCACTTACACGCACTTACACCCACTTACACGCACTTACACCCACTTACACGCACTTACAGGTACTTACACCCACTTACACGCACTTACACGCATTTACACCCACTTACATGCACTTACATATACTTACAGGCATTTACAAGCACTTACACGTACTTACACGCACTTACACGCATTTACACGCACTTACACGCACTTACACGCACTCCTACACACTTACACGCACTTACACGCACTTACATGCACTTATACGCTCTCACACGCACTTACATGAACTTACACGCATTTACACGCACTTACACGTACTGACTCGCACTTACACGCACTTACACCCACTTACACGCACTTACAGGTACTTACACCCACTTACACGCACTTACACGCATTTACACCCACTTACATGCACTTACATATACTTACAGGCATTTACAAGCACTTACACGTACTTACACGCACTTACACGCATTTACACGCACTTACACGCACTTACACGCACTCCTACACACTTACACGCACTTACACGCACTTACATGCACTTATACGCTCTCACACGCACTTACATGAACTTACACGCATTTACACGCACTTACACGTACTGACTCGCACTTACACGCACTTACACCCACTTACACGCACTTACAGGTACTTACACCCACTTACACGCACTTACACGCATTTACACCCACTTACATGCACTTACATATACTTACAGGCATTTACAAGCACTTACACGTACTTACACGCACTTACACGCATTTACACGCACTTACACGCACTTACACGCACTCCTACACACTTACACGCACTTACACGCACTTACATGCACTTATACGCTCTCACACGCACTTACATGAACTTACACGCATTTACACGCACTTACACGTACTGACTCGCACTTACACGCACTTACACCCACTTACACGCACTTACAGGTACTTACACCCACTTACACGCACTTACACGCATTTACACCCACTTACATGCACTTACATATACTTACAGGCATTTACAAGCACTTACACGTACTTACACGCACTTACACGCATTTACACGCACTTACACGCACTTACACGCACTCCTACACACTTACACGCACTTACACGCACTTACATGCACTTATACGCTCTCACACGCACTTACATGAACTTACACGCATTTACACGCACTTACACGTACTGACTCGCACTTACACGCACTTACACCCACTTACACGCACTTACAGGTACTTACACCCACTTACACGCACTTACACGCATTTACACCCACTTACATGCACTTACATATACTTACAGGCATTTACAAGCACTTACACGTACTTACACGCACTTACACGCATTTACACGCACTTACACGCACTTACACGCACTCCTACACACTTACACGCACTTACACGCACTTACATGCACTTATACGCTCTCACACGCACTTACATGAACTTACACGCATTTACACGCACTTACACGTACTGACTCGCACTTACACGCACTTACACCCACTTACACGCACTTACAGGTACTTACACCCACTTACACGCACTTACACGCATTTACACCCACTTACATGCACTTACATATACTTACAGGCATTTACAAGCACTTACACGTACTTACACGCACTTACACGCATTTACACGCACTTACACGCACTTACACGCACTCCTACACACTTACACGCACTTACACGCACTTACATGCACTTATACGCTCTCACACGCACTTACATGAACTTACACGCATTTACACGCACTTACACGTACTGACTCGCACTTACACGCACTTACACCCACTTACACGCACTTACAGGTACTTACACCCACTTACACGCACTTACACGCATTTACACCCACTTACATGCACTTACATATACTTACAGGCATTTACAAGCACTTACACGTACTTACACGCACTTACACGCATTTACACGCACTTACACGCACTTACACGCACTCCTACACACTTACACGCACTTACACGCACTTACATGCACTTATACGCTCTCACACGCACTTACATGAACTTACACGCATTTACACGCACTTACACGTACTGACTCGCACTTACACGCACTTACACCCACTTACACGCACTTACAGGTACTTACACCCACTTACACGCACTTACACGCATTTACACCCACTTACATGCACTTACATATACTTACAGGCATTTACAAGCACTTACACGTACTTACACGCACTTACACGCATTTACACGCACTTACACGCACTTACACGCACTCCTACACACTTACACGCACTTACACGCACTTACATGCACTTATACGCTCTCACACGCACTTACATGAACTTACACGCATTTACACGCACTTACACGTACTGACTCGCACTTACACGCACTTACACCCACTTACACGCACTTACAGGTACTTACACCCACTTACACGCACTTACACGCATTTACACCCACTTACATGCACTTACATATACTTACAGGCATTTACAAGCACTTACACGTACTTACACGCACTTACACGCATTTACACGCACTTACACGCACTTACACGCACTCCTACACACTTACACGCACTTACACGCACTTACATGCACTTATACGCTCTCACACGCACTTACATGAACTTACACGCATTTACACGCACTTACACGTACTGACTCGCACTTACACGCACTTACACCCACTTACACGCACTTACAGGTACTTACACCCACTTACACGCACTTACACGCACTTACACGCACTTACACGCACTTACACGTACTTACACGCACTTACAGGCATTTACAAGCACTTACACGCACTTACACGTACTTACACACACTTACATGCACTTACACGCTCTTACACGTACTTACACGCACTTACACGCACTTACACGTACTTAGACCTGCTTACACGCACTTACACGCACTTGCACACACTTGCACGCACTTATACGCATTTACACGCACTAACACGCACTTACACGTACTTACACGCACTTACATGCACTTACACGTACTTACACAAACTTACACGCACTTAAACATACTTACACGCACTTCCACGCACTTACACCCACTTACACGCATTTAAACGCACTTACACACACTTACACGCGCTTACATCCACTTACACGCACTTACACGCACATACAGGTACTTACAAGCACTAACACGCACTTACACGCGCTTACACATACTTACACGCACTTACACGCACTTACACGCACTTACACGTACTTACACGCACTTACACCCACTTACACCCACTTACACGCACTTTCACACACTTACACGCACTTACACGCACTTACACGCACTTACACGCACTTACACGCACTTACATACACTTACACACACTTACACGCACTTACACGCACTTACACGCACTTACACACACTTACACGCACTTACACGCACTTACACGCACTTACACGCACTTACACGCACTTACATACACTTACACACACTTACACGCACTTACACGCACTTACACGCACTTACACACTCTTACACACACTTACACGAACTTACACACACTTACACGCACTTACACGCACTTACACAAACGTATATGCACTTACACCCACTTACACGTACTTACACCCACTTACACGTACTTACACCCTCTTACACGTATTTACACGCACTTACTCGAACGTACACCCACTAACACGCACTTGCACACACTTGCATGCACTTACACGCACTTACACACACTTACACGCACTTACACCCACTTACACACACGTATACGCACTTACATGCACTTACACGCACTTACATGCTCTTACACGTATTCACACACACTTACACGCACTGACACGCACTTACACGCACTTACACCCACTTACACGCACTTACATGCACTTACACGCACTTACACGCACTTACACCCACTTACACGCACTTACACGTACTTACAGGCACTTACGAGCACGTACACGCACTTACACGCACTTACACGCACTTACACCCACTTACACGCACTTACATGCACTTACACGCACTTACACGCACTTACACCCACTTACACGCACTTACACGTACTTACAGGCACTTACGAGCACGTACACGCACTTACACGCACTTACGCGCACTTACACGCGCTTACATGCACTTACACGCTCTTACACGTACTTACACAAACTTACACGTACTTACACGCACTTACACGCACTAACACACACTTACACGCACTTACACGTACTTACACGCACTTACACCCACTTACAACCACTTACACGCACTTACACACACTTACACGTACTTACACGCACTTACACTCACGTACACGCACTTACACGCACTTACACGCACTTTCACGCACTTACACGCACTTACATGAACTTACACGCACTTACACGCACTTACACACACTTACACGCACTTACACGAACTTACACCCACTAACATGCACTTGCTCGCACTTGCACGCACTTACACGCACTTACATGTACTTATACCCACTTACACACACTTACACGCACTCACACACACTTACACGCTCTTACACGCACTTACATGCACTTACATGTACTTACACGCACTTACATCCACTTACACGCACTTACACGTACTTACACGCACTTACACGCACTTACATGCACTAGCACGCACTTACACACACTTACACACACTTACACGCACTTACACATACTTACACAAACTTACACGCATTTTAACGCACTTACACGCACTTACACGTACTTACACGCACTTACAGGCATTTACAAGCACTTACACGCACTTACACGTACTTACACATACTTACATGCACTTATATGCTCTTACACGCACTTACACGCACTTACACGCACTTACACGTACTTACGCCTACTTACACGCACTTACACGCACTTGCACACACTTGCGCGCACTTACACGCATTTACACGCACTAACACGTACTTACACGTACTTACACGCACTTACATGCACTTACACGTACTTACACAAACTTACACGCACTTAAACGTACTTACAAGCACTTCCACGCACTTACACCCACTTACACGCATTTACACGCACTTACACGCACTTACACGTGCTTACATCCACTTACACGCACTTACACGCACTTACAGGTACTTACAAGCACTAACACGCACTTACACGCGCTTACAC
>SZWC01020944.1:8427-35443 GCA_023375785.1 Penium margaritaceum
CCCCCCCCCCCCCCCCGTCCTCTGCTCCCTTCTCGTCACCTCCCGACCCTCTCTGCCATTGCGAGTACCGCAGCAAAGTTCGAAATCACAGAACACCCGCAGAACGACGCCAAACATCACACACACGGCTGTTGTAGGATGCTTTGTGTGCCCCCTAAACAATGTGTAGTTAACAGTTTTGACACAATTAATTTTGCGTGTTCGATATAACCAAAAAAAATTCATCTCGTTGTCAAATTCAAGAATTCGTCGTAGGAAAAAAACAATTAATAACGAATTCAAAGATCACTACGGTATTTAATTTGACTGGGTTGAAACCTTTGGCCAAAGGTATCTCAAACGTAATTGGAATTGCTTTGCAGGTGATTTCTTCAACCACTGCGTCGCATAATTCTTGCAAAGTGCGGTTTGCAAGGTTTGCCATCAATAAGCATGTTTGATTGTGCATCTTGTCTGGAGATGTAATGTTTAGTGGACAATGGGGGTCACTAAGTGTCGAATGAAGTTTGATGAGAGGGGAGAAGAAAACGGAGAAATTGAACTCATAAAATATTCAAATGGTTTTATAACCTTGTCTAAATACATAAACCCACACTTGTGATGCACTTTTACACCTAAGTAGTCCTCAGTAATTTCAGTCAAGGGTGGAGAAAACATGCACCATGGCGTTGTCCCTTCCACAATTGGATCTATTGCTGCGGCCACGACCCTGTCCACAACCTGGTCCGCGACCTCCTGCTGCACCATCCCAACGAGATGCTATGGCTATGGCCAGCGTCGCGGCCTCTTTTCTACCTCCAGTAGCCTCTAGGCACAAATCCCTAAAGTGGCCAAGCTTTATACAGTTGTGGCACAGTCCCTCGTGGAAGGCTTTGCTGTGACGCTTGCATGCTATGTGTAGGTCACCATTGTTGCAGCGACGCTTGTGGTTGGGGGCCTTATTCCTACTAGTCTTCTTGACTAGAGATTTTATGGGCTGCTTATCCTTAACCCCGCACCGTTGCCTGGCTGTCCCTCCAGCCGCTTCAGCATCCAAACACATGTCGTGGCATTACTATGCACGTACGTTCGACCACACATTCGAGTAGTGCTTTGGATTCACCGAATAAACTTCACTCATTTAGTCACACAACGCCCTCCAGCTTGTCCAAGCCTGGCCTGTTGTTGTCTTGGTGGTCTTGTCCTTCAGCTTCTCATTAGCAAGAACATCATACAAGTACTCAAGTATTAAGCACTCTTGGTACTTGAATTTCTGTGTCTCATCATCCTTGATGAAGCTTTTGGCTTCCTTCATGAGTGTGGTGAACTTGCTCAAGTAGACATCAAGTGAGCTACTCAAATACTTGAATTTCTTGATCTTACAGAAATTACAATGCGCCTCGTCACGCTGAGTACAATTCCTATGACAGTGAAGAAATCCTCCCACGTTCTAAGCTGCCACTCTAAAACTGGTCGTCGTGCATCCTACTCTTTGACTTCAAGTCACATCGTCGCAAGGTCGCTCCAATGACTGAGTGGAGTCTTGTGGATACACAGATGATACTCCACGTAATTTGGCAAGGTAGTCAACTTCACATTCTTCTAGAACATCTCCACACTATGAAGAAAGAACGTGTTCATAACCGGCCTAGATATCGTCGGGACAGGAAAGTCCTTGCTGCCACTAGCGGTGGCATCAGTATCTGCGACATACTGCGATTGCTGCTGCACCTGGGTCATGCTTTGGAATGACTGGTCGAGGTCATCGCATCGGTGAATTGCCTCGTTAGCGGCCACACATTTCAGTTGGCGATCATGGTCAAGGTCCATGACGCTTCACGCGGCGTGAGCCAGTAGGTTGGTAAACACAAACCTCAACTTTGATGTCGTCAGAGCCTGAGCGATGGCCTAGAGGGCCTAGCATTGTTCATGCACCTTTACCCACTGAAGGAGGGTACTGTTCTTGTACACACCTCCAAGAAGTTCCATCTTTTGAGGAAGCTATCATCTACGACAACGCTCAAGTGGGCATGGGTCTATCCCATTATGGCCACATCATAGGAAAAGGGACTCGTTTCCACTCATTTGAGTGTTGTTGTACCTCCACAGTTGGTGTTGATCTTGAGTCGCTCTGCCATCTCGGCCAAATAAACAAGCTTATGAAAATGAGAGCGGATCTCCTTTGCTACAAAATCGTCCATATCCTGCTCGCAAGAACTTCTCATGTGACTTGTTCCGGTGCCTTTGCTGGTGTCGAAACCCTCGATGCTGCCGGCAGCTTCTTGTGACTCAATGACCGCCTTACGCCTCTCAAGTGCGTTGTTCGAGTTTGACGCATGAGAATGGCGATGATTGTAGTTTTTGTCGCCTTCGTTGTCTTCAACGTCTTGTTCCTCGTTGGGGTCCATGTTTTGGTGGTCCTCTTTGAGCACATCATTCGTCGCATTGGAGTCATCCACATGCACGTCAACATGCTCACCGAGTACTTTTTTTAGTTTCACACGCTTCTTTATTTGGGCGAGTTTAGCACGGACGACCTTCGAAGACACAGTTGCCAATATGTTAGCCACCATGCTTGTACTGGCGGCTGCCAAAACTTGGAGCCCGCCAAGGGCATGAGGTGAAGCCATCACTACCATGCCCTTGGTGGTCTTGGACAGACCGGCACTTACCATGTCATCGAGACGTACAAACAACACGTAATCCTTGTATGAGTGTCGCTCACAACTCCAAAGAGGTATTACCCCCTTCACGGGATCCTTGCTCTGACAATCGGTCAGAAAACTATAGAGTTCCACGTGGTAATAATTTTTATGTTCCTAGGATGCCACAGTCTGCACAATCACGTGGTAGAAAAAACATCTAATCTTTTATGCCGTCACAGGCGTCACGAGCACGTGGATTCAAGCCAAGTCAAAAGCCTTTACTGAGAGCAGTAGGAAACCTTTAGCACCTATAAAAGAAAAAAAAATAAAGATAAACACCTGTCGCGGCGCGCGGCGAGTGACGCACACGGCAGTGTCAGTTTGTCCAAAAAACTAGTCCAAACCACTATTTTTACCGTAACTCTGCGTACAGGCATCCGAATGCAACACCGTTTGAACCTAGAGATGTAAAATCTTGAGGCAAACTCTACAAATGGTCACAAACACACGTCCAGCACCGATTAATGGACATACAATGTAAAACATGCAAGTTGGACTCAAGACCCAGTTTACCGAGAAAACTCTAGCAATTGTAAAAAAACTGCAGAGCACCCCAGCAAGCACCCGGGACGCCATGACAGCTCTCTGGCAGCTGTGAGTGGGTGGAGCCACCTCCTGTCTGTCCTCCGGCGCCAGCTGGGTCCGCATCAGGGATATGCACAAGTATAAAGACGGTCGAGTCGTCACAGTAAGCTGTAGAAACACATGGGAACGGCTCACATCACAACATGGGTATTACAGAACCCGTTGGAGCATCAAGGAATTCATATTTCAGATGTTGCACACTGTGAGGATGGTCAGGTGCTATTCTGTTCCTACGGATCATGCTGTCAGAGCTTTCCAGCAATTGCCACTCATAGCCAACTCCTTGCTGTCTTGCTCGACCCGAAGGGTGGTGGTGAGGCTCTTTTCACCACATCCTCTCTCTTATGACCTCTTACAAGCGTGTGTCATACACGTTCCGTTCTCTTAAGTTCAAAGTTACAAAATTGATCCATGCCGTTCTCTCTTGCCTCCTCAAGTTCCCTCACTCTCTCCCTTACCATTTGCGCTGACATAATGTAGAATGTTCATTGTGTTCTGTATCGCTGTTCGCCATAGGATGTGTAGGTAACGGCAAGAAGCCGGTACACCCTCTCTACCATGCAAGGCACACTCACACAACATCCATGGCGGCGGGTGGAGCGAGGAGTTGGTGAAAACCTTAATAACAGCGAGAGATGAGTAACGAGAGTCAAGAGCTAGCAAGCTCTTGGCAGCCGGTTGACCAGGCCACCGACAAGAGTAGCTCGATGTGGGGCCCGGCCGCCATCCCCGGGTTCAAACCCAACCGGTCGGCAAAAGCGACCGTGGTCTCTCACACCTCGGAGCGACCAAGAGTGTGGCCCCGTAGGATCAGCAACCTGCTGCAATGAGTTACACAACTAGCACAGCATGCATATCAATAAAACAACGAGCCACATCGACCACGAGTGTATGTGGAAGCATGCATCTCTCAAGTATTCTCTCTCATGTTTCAGCCACACAACAACCAATCATTGCATGCTGGAATCAGCAGGCACTCTCTCTGTTAGAACTGAGCATGACTGAGCTCACGCCAATCTTGCACCCGGCTGTGACGCCAATGACGTGTGACCCACAACGTGTGTGCCTTGAGCTTCATATTAGCTTAGTCACCTGCAGTGATGGTGTATGTGAATGAATGAAGTCAAGAGGTCACTTGCGTGTTAGACAGACACATCCAACACTCCCCCATGACCCACAAACGAATAGCCCACACACCACGTGCAAAATCACGGTAAAGGTATCAGACAAGAAGGTGTCATATCAGCCAGGGGCATCTCGTGCATGCAACAAACCAACTTCGTGGATGGCAGCCTTGAACATTCCACTACTGAGAGCTTTGGTGGGAATTCCTGCATGATGCTGCCGCATGTCGACCGAGACAACCTGGACCTCTCCTGAGGAAATGCGCTCGCGGAAGAAGTGATGCTCAATGTTGATGTGCTTTGTGCGTGAATGATGCATGCCATCATACTCAACAATTGCCTTAGAGTTTTGATTGTCGCAGCGCAGTGTGATGCAGTGGATGGGCACACGAAGTTGCTGCAACAAGCGAGACATCCAGACACTCTCACATGTATCTGTGCCGAGTGCGATGTACTCAGCCTCACTGGAGCTGCGTGCAACACAGCCATGTTTGCCACTTTTTCCACGAGATAGCAATCCCACCCACGAGAAGGATGTAGTCAGTGCGACTAGGTGCGTCTGTGTCATGAGCCCAGTCACTGTCAGTGTATCCGTCAACAACCACAGAGGGTTGTGACCTGTAGCACAATCCCACACGTGCAGTGGATAGTGTACAACGGATGACATGCAGTGCAGCCTCAAGATGCCTCTGACAGGGCTGCTGGGAAAACTCAACAAGAAAGTTGACCAAAAAGGCCATGTCCACTTGAGTGGTGATGGCAAGATACATCAGGATTCCAATCACGCTGAGGTAATTGGTGACATCGACAGTGTCTCCCAACTGAGTCAGGTCGAATGAGTTCAGCAGGCGCTAGCCTGCTAGATTCATCGGTGTGAATGCAGTGGGAGTGTTTGCCAGCAAGGCGGAAAAGTGCTCCCCCAGGCTGCGGATGTAGGCAGCCTGGTGTATGTACAAAGTCTGACGCTGGCGATCATGCAAAAGTTCCATGCCGAGTAACACACGAGCTGGACCCAAGTCCTTCATTTTGTAGGTGGACTACAACAGGGACTTTATAGACTACACAATAGCAGGGCTGGGTGACGCGATGAGAAGATCATCCACATAGACCAGGATGGCCACAAAGGGCTGTGAGGGTGCACTAAAGAAGAGAGCCGGATCAAGAGTGCTATGACGGTAGCCACCCTTCTCGAGGGTGGATGAGATCTCCAGGTTCCAATAGTGGGGGGACTGCTTAAGCACGTAGAGGGACTTGCACAGCCGCCAAACCTTGTTCGTGCCATCTATAGAGCCTAGATGCTGCACCATGTAGTTTTTCTTGTTGATACATCCGTGCATTGTTGACATCCATCTGCTCCAGCTCCCAGTCATGCTGGGCGACAAGGTGTCCACCCGCCTGAGGCAAACGGTCTAGAAAACGGAGTACAGTGACATCCGCCGACCGCTCATAGAATTTCAGCTATGAGAAGATATCCCCCTCAGGATCGTGTTTCCACACTGTTCAGCTCACAAAGCTTGTCCCTTCCGTGGCCTCTCGGTTTCCCCTTTTAGCTTGTCCCAAGTCTTTTATATCTGCCCTTGGTTGGCCAACTTATGCCTTAGTTTTCAGCACAAGTCTCAAGGGTAAGAAGTGGATACTTAGAATGAGCAAATGAGTAGTACATATAGCAGTGGCGAGCTTGGGTGCCTTGGCTTGAGGCCGAGGCGTCCTAGCGCGATCTCTAGGGTGGTGCGCGCGCACTTTAGGCCCCTAGGTGCTCCGTACCTTAGCCCCCTTTAGGCGCGCGACCTAGCGCCCTAGGCGGGACTTGAACCCGCGATTCTAGAATTAATCCGCTTGCTCATTTAATCCAAGGAGCGGACCTGGAGGACTTGCGCTACAAGCGCAGTGCATACCCGGTTCGTCCTGCGGGGGACTTGCTCCGTAGAGCAGTGCATGCCCGCCTAAATCTGCCGCTGACTAGACAAGGGGCATACCAGAAATAACAAAACTCTCCCTTGCACCTGTGTCCATCTGCGACTAGACTCTGCAGTTGCCCGAAGCCCTGCGATGTCGGCCTCCATGTGTCAGGCCGCCTCTTCAGCCCTCGTCTGGAGCGCTTACCAGTCCGATGCCCTGTGCACCAACCTTGTGCTGGTCACCATCAAGCGGCTTTGTGAGGAAATCCGCAAGCATCTGCTTTGTCCCGACGTACTGCAGATCCACCACGTTCTTGGCGACCAAGTTGCGTGTGTATTGGTAGCGGATGTCGATGTGTTTAGTCCGCCTGGAGAGCACATTATTGTACGCGATGTCAGTCGCGCTCTTGTTGTCAATGTGCACGACAGTTGCCTCCTTCTGCGGTGCTTGCATCTCAGCAAGCAGACTGCGCAGCCACTGTCTCCTTGCACGCTTTTGAGAGTGCGACGTACTCAGCTTCAGCAGTGGAGATCGAGACACAGTCTTGCTTTCTGCTCGCCCGAGAGACAGCTCCGCCGTTCAGGATGCACGCGAATCCTGTCGTCAAGATTGCCTCCCCAGTCTGCGTCGGTGTAGCATTTGAGGCGCAGAGGGTCTGTTCCTTGGAGGCCACTGTAGTGCAGCCCCCAGTGCCGTGTCCTGTTAAGGTAGCGGAGAATCCGCTTCACGGCCTGCCAGTGGAGTGGCCCAGGGTTGGCCACATACCGACTGGTCAGGCCCACAGCAAACGCGATGTCAGGCCGTGTGCCAACCATGGCATACATGATGCTCCCTACCGCAGACTGGTAGGGGACATTCTGCATCTGATGACGCTCTGCTTCCGTGCTGGGGGAGTGAGAAGAGGTGAGTTTGGTGTCAGTGGGGAGAGGAGTGCTGAGGGGTTTGCAGTCTTCCATGCCGTAGCGCCGAAGCACCTCCGTGATGTAATTCGTCTGGTTGAGCTCTATGGTGCCTGCTGTTCGGTTGCGGTGGATGGCGATGCCGAGGTAGTACTCGAGCTCTCCCATGTCCTTCATCTGAAACCTGTTGCTCAGCTGCTCTTTGAGGACCACAAGGGCCTTCTTGGAGGTAGAGCTCAGAATCAGATCATCCACATACAGTGCGACCAGCAGCAGCCCTTGGTCATCCGCAGGCACATACACACTTGGATCGTTGTGGCAGTGTGTGAAGCCAATGGTGGCCATGAAGCCATCCATCTCCTCGTACCAGATCCTTGGGGCCTGTTTCAGCCCGTAGAGCGCTTTGACCAGCCTGCACACTTGCCCGGGTTTCGCTTCGACCCCCTCGAGCACCTCCATAAATATCTCCTTGTCCAGCTTCCCATAGAGGAAAGCCGTCTTGACGTCCATTTGGTGAATTTCCATGTCGCGTGCAGCAGCCACAGCCAGCAAGGATCAGATCGAGGTAAAGGCAGCGACAGGAGAGTAGGTCTCGTCGTACTCAGACCCTGCTCTCTGTGAGAATCCCTTTGCCACTACTCTCGCCTTGTACTTGTCGATGCTGCCGTCTTGCTTCAGCTTCACACGCAAGACCCACTTCACACCCACCACGTGAGCGTTGGGTGGCTTGTCCACCAGCTCCCACGTACCATTCTCCTTGATGGAGGCCGGCTCGCTCTCCATCGCCTCCTTCCACTTTGCGGCATCCGGCCGCGAGAGAGCTTCAGCGATGGTGCTTGGCTCTCCCTGCGCAAGGCACGACCAGCTCAGGCCGGTCCACTCGGCATTCCCTGCGTTGTACTTCTGCACAGGCTTGCTTTGGCGCGTGCTGCGCCTTAGCGGTGTTGGTGCTGGCTGCTCATGTTGCTGCTGCTGTGCTTCCCCAGATGAGGTAGCAGGAGGTGTAGAGCCACTGGCCTCCGAAGAGGCCTCGGACATCTCCGACAAGGTGTCGGAATCCGTCTCCGCTTCAGCCTGAGCGGACGCTCTCCCTGTGTCGGCAGTTGTCACTACCTGCAGCTTTGGCGTTCCACACCAGTTAGGAGGGGGTACATCTCCCGCCTCCAGCAGCACAATCCACTCTCCCTGTTTGGGAGAGTCCTCGGGGTCGAGCAACTCTTCCTTTCTTTTTGACTCTTCCTTGAAGTCTACGTCTCGGGAGGTGAAGACTCTCCCAGCTGCCTGGTCCCACAGCCTGTACGCCTTGTGCGCGGCTTCATAGCCGACCATCACGCACTTGCGCGCACGTGCGTCCAGTTTGCCGCCTCCCTGCCCGTCTTGCACCTTGGCCCAAGCGGTGCAGCCGAATGCTTTCAAGTGAGAGGCATCAGGCTTCTTGCCTGACCATGCCTCCTGTGGCGTCATCCGCTCCTTGCTCTACTTCGTACTCGCCCCCTTGCTGCGCAGTGCTGCGGCTGGCATGAGATTGATGAGGTAGCAGGCGGTGCGCACAGCTTCTGCCCAGAAGCGCGGTGGCAGTTTTGAGTCAAACAACATGGTTCGCGTCATGCCCAGAATGGTCTGGTTCATGTGCTCGGCCACGCCGTTGCTCTGCGGTGTGTAGGGGGTGGTCGTTTGGTGGTCGATGCCATGCTGTTTGAGCCACGGCTTGCACCCCTCGTACTCTCCGCCGTTGTCGCTACGCAAGGACTTGACCTTCTTTCCAGTCTGCCGCTCCACCATGGCGACAAACTCCTCCAGCTTTTCCAGCACCTCTCCTTTATTTTTGAGGAAGTAGACAAACAATTTTCTGGAGTAGTCGTCGATGAAGGTGAGGAAGTATTTGCTACCGTCGTTGGACGCTGTGCGCATTGGGCCGCACACGTCGCTTTGGATCAGGTCGAGTATGGCCTCCGTTCTGCGACCATTCTTGGTGAAGCGTTTCCGCTTCGTCTTGCCTTGTAGGCAAGCCTCACACCCCTGATTGTGCCCACCCTTCAGCGCGCACCCTTCCAGCCCGCGTACCAGCTTTTGATCCTGCATGACCTGCAGGGTGCTGTCAGTCACATGCCCAAGGCGTCTGTGCCACAGCGAAGCAGTTGCTGCTCCCGCGTCTTTGGTTGCCACAGCAGGTGAGTTGGATGGTGCTTTGGCTTTCACCGGTGGTGCATCGTCCGCTACTACCTCTGCCGCCGCAGCGTGCCCCTCGTCAGCGCTCTCAGTCTGCAGCATTTAGAGCCAGTCGGTTCTTGGCACCTGGGCGATCAGGTCTGATGTGGCGTAGGAGACGGTGACGTCCTTGTTCTTGAGGATCACCGCCTCCTTCTGGGTGAATATCACTGTCATCTCGTGATCGGTGATCCGAGAGACAGACAGGAAGTTCGCGGCGAATGTGGGCATGTAGACCACGTTTTGAAGCCGCAACTCCTTCTCAGCTCCATTGAGCTGAGTTCGCACAACTTTCTCTCCCTCACCCGCTGCGTACTCGATGCCGCCATTGGCGCACCGGAACTTGGCGGTGGACGGTGTGAGAGCAGAGAATCCACACGCTTCCCTGGAGGTGTGGTAGTCGGTGCCTGAGTCAAGCCTGAAGGCTCCAGGCCGAAGTAGTACCGACCCCTTTGCCGAAGGGTCGCTCTTCGCCATCATGCTCGTTGAGCTGTCCACCTTCTTGCTGTGGTTGTTGTTCCCACTCCCACCGCCGCCGCCTTCCTTCTTGGGAGCTCGGCACTCCCTAGCCCAGTGCCATGCCTTGCCGCAGTTATGGCACTTGCCCTTCTTCTTGGCATTCTTCCCGCCACCGCCACTGCTTCCACTGTTACCTTGGTTGGAGTTAGTGCCGCTTGAGCCACTCGTGTACACTGCGTTATTGATGATGCTGTTGCTGCGCCGCATGGCCTCATTGCGCACGTACTCGGAGACACGTGGATACGTGAGCTCCGACTCCGCCCAACCACCCAGAGTGGTGATCATTGGGCCCCAGCTTGGCGGCAAGGCCATGAGGAGGATCATGGCTTGCATGGCTTGGTCGAGATGCCAGGACATTGCACTGGCTTCTTGAAGCAGTCCCTCAAACTTTTTGAGGAAGTCGGGGATCGACTCTCCCTCGCCCACCCGCAATCCGATGAGGCATTGTAGGATGAACAGCCAATTAGCAAGGGAGGTCGATTGGTACACGTTCGTCAGCTTGGTGTAAGCCTCAGCTGCTGTTATGAACCCCTCGATGTGGGATAGGAGGGACGGAGAGATTGAAGTGACGAGAAGCGCCAACGCAATGTCGTTGCGCTCTTGCCAAGCATCGTGCTCTTGACTTGTCTCATCCTGGGGTTCCACCTTCGTCCCTTGCAACATCTTCAGGTACCCTCGCACCCTCATTACCACCTCAAACTGCCATTTCCAGGCCCCAAAGGCTTCGCCATCGAACCTTGCTATGGCATTGGCCGCGCCCAACTCGGCGGGCCTTGAGGGGAGAGTGAGCGCCTGACTTTCCGGCATGGTGCCGAGTCGGTCAGTGGTCCTCTCATTGACTCTGCGTGTTCTCCTCTGCTTCGTTGAGACCGATGTTCACTGATGAGGCCGATGTTTGCTACCGAGTTGTCAAGGTGAAGTTCGTTGCATGCCCCTCCAGCCGATGGCCCCTTCATATGGTGGAGGAAGTGCTCCCACAGACACGAGGTCGTACCCAGAAGGACAGAGCTTGTCTCGTTAGGACTTGAGGGTTATACCCACAAGGGCAGAGCGTGTCCTTGTTCCTTGTCCGTGGAGAGCAGTTTGGACCACGAGCCGAACTCGTGTCTGTCCTCTCACACTTGTACGCACCTTAGGGCTAGGTAGGCCGACGATGGAGCAGATGGAGCTGAGTCTTCAACGCCGCGAATCTTGGATGCCGATGAACCTGCCACTTATGTGAGCAGAGGGTTTGCAATGGTCACTGATCAGTGTGGGCCCATAACCCTTTGTCAACCCGCCTGAGGCAAACGGTCTAGAAAACGGAGTACAGTGACATCCGCCGACCGCTCATAGCATTTCAGCTATGAGAAGATATCCCCCTCAGGATCGTATTTCCACACTGTTCAGCTCACAAAGCTTGTCCCCTCTGTGGCCTCAAGGTTTCCCCTTTTAGCTTGTCCCAAGTCTTTTACATCTGCCCTTGGTTGGCCAACTTATGCCTTAGTTTTTGGCACAAGTCTCAAGGGCAAGAAGTGGATACTTAGAATGAGCAAATGAGTAGTACATATAGCAGTGGCGAGCTTGGGTGCCTTGGCTTGAGGCCGAGGTGCCCTAGCACGATCTCTAGGGTGGTGCGCGCGCACTTTAGGCCCCTAGGTGCTCGCGCACCTTAGCCCGCTTTAGGCGCGCGACCTAGCGCCCTAGGCAAGACTTGAACCCGCGATTCTAGAATTAATCCGCTTGCTCATTTAATCCAAGGAGCGGACCTGGGGGACTTGCGCTACAAGCGCAGTGCATACCCGGTTCGTCCTGCGGGGGACTTGCTCCGTAGAGCAGTGCATGCCCGCCTAAATCTGCCGCTGACTGGACAAGGGGCATACCAGAAATAACACAAGGCTCAACAGAGCTCGGGCCATGGTGTATTGTCCAACAGGGACAAATTTTTTGATCAAAGTCAACACCTGGGATTTGGGAGAATCCCTTGGCGGTGAGCCGGGCCGTGTACCTGTTAATCGTGCCATCACGCTTCAACTTGCGCTGAAGGACCCAGCGGGCCGAAACAACCTTACGACGTGGTGACAGATCAACAAGTTCAAAGACCTCATGTTTGTTCAGGGTTGTGAGCTCCTCCTACATGGCCGTTTCTCGGAGATCAGCGTCAGCTGCCTCCCTCATCCGACGGACAGTAGTAGGCTCTGTTGGACGCGAGGGAGGCCTGCTTGCCGCAAAGCAGGCGGCAACGTATCCACCGGCTGATGCATCCAGAGCACTGTAGAACTCGTGGGCAATGAGTGTATAGCCCACTGCTTAGTTAGGGTAGACCACACTGACAACAATTCCTAGTGGGTCAAGTCGAACGGGTCTGGAAGCGGAGCCGGCTGAATTGGAAGACGCACTGGAGCAGGTGCGGCGCTGAGAGGGCTGGGTGGATTGTGAGACAGAGTGTTGTGGAAGGACACAAAATCTCCCTCCGCGAGTGTACGGCTCTGGTCCGAGGGGAGGGGTATTAAATACTGGAGGAGAGGTTGTCTTACCAATAACCACAGTCGGCTTTAGGGCAGGCGGCGGAAGGGACTCAACAGCGATGTGTGGGTAAGACTGTGCCAGAATGTCACCAGACAGTGGCGGAGCACTGAGAGGCGTTGACACGGACTCAGAGGATGCAGAGGGGGAAGACACCGGGGAAGGATCAGGTGGGGATGCATACGGGGTGCTGAGGAGCGTGTCAGAGCTAGGAGACATGTCAGACACAGGAGGAGAGGGGTCAGAAGAAGAAGGAGCAGAGCCAAAGAGAGATGGCGATGTCCTAGCAAAATCAAAGGCTGAAACAGACTCACCCATCCCCCAAGCCGACGGAGCGACAACAGGGAAGAGGGTGGAGCGACATGGGACAGGTCGCGAGGAAAGACTTCCTCAAAGAAGAGGGCGTCACGAGACTCGACGAAACGGGCGCGATCGGGGTCCCAAAAGCGCCAGGCCTTGGACATTGTTGAGACCCCGAGAAAGGTGTACAAGCGAGCGCGCGGGTTGAGTTTGCCATCATTAAGGTCCTCGGGGAGCCAAACAGCAGCGACACAACCCCAGACACGAGCAAGGCAGAGGTCTGCACGACCACCAAATTAGTACTCAAACGGCGTGACATGACGGGAAAGGGGGTCATGGGGAACACGATTCCGGACCCATGTCATGTAAGACATGGCTTCAAAAGAGAATAGAGGGGAATGTAAGACGCACAGAGAAGGGTACGGATACCATCAGCGAGAGCTCTGTTCCAGCGTTCGGACACGTTGTTTTGCTATGGTTTCTAGGGAGCTGTAATTTTGATGCTCACTCCTCGAGACGTGAGGAAACAAGAAATAGGAACCATGAATTCACCGCCACGGTCACAATGAAAGACACGGAGATGATGACCACAGGAAAGTTCAACCTGGGAAAGCCATGACTCAAGAGTGGAGCAAACGTCACTCTTCTGCTTGAGGGAAAAGACCCAACGCATACGAGAGGAGTCATCAGTGAGACAAAGAACATAACGGCTAACCCCTCCAAGAGCCTCATAAGAAAGAGGCCCCATGACATCAGTATGCAGCACTTCGAAGGGATGAGAGATGCGAGACTTAGAGGTGGAGAAAGGAGAGCAGTGCATTTTGCCTTGAGCATAGTCAAGGCAGTCAGGGGGGCAAGGGGCAAGGAATGTTGCAGCATCAAGCGCATCCATAGGAAGCACACGAAGGAGGTTATCAATGGCAACATTATGAATGTGGCACAGACAGCGGTGTTGCAGCTGTGCAGGGAAAAGGGAGCAAGCAACATGCACAAGGGCAGCAGTGGCTGGATCAGGAGCAAAGGTGGGAACACGGAACAGGCGATCAAAGCATTTGCCCTGCAGGAGAATGCGGCCAGAGGTTCGATGTGAGACAGAGGCAATGCCGCGACCAAAGGAGAACTCCATGCCCTGGTCGTTGAGTTTTGTAACAGAGAGAAGACTCAACTCAAGTAATGGACCATACAGGATATCTGGCACGAACAGCTCCCCCCCAGGGCCGACGAAGCGCACGACCCCAACCCCTTGAATAGGGAGCAGCTGGCCAGAGCTGGTATGAACAAAGAAAACAGAGCCAACAGGGCCAAGGAAGACGAAGGACGCACACAACGAAGTCATGTGGTGGGTGGCCCCATTGTCGAGAATCCAGAAGCCACGAGACATACGAACAGTAGAGGGGTCACGACTCACTGCGGCAATGGTGGCGTGTGGAGAGAGACGCTGACCACATGCAGCAGGACAACAGGGTAAGTGCACAGATTGCCATTCTTCAATCCACGAGACATCAGTAGGAGGACACCTAAGTACATGACCGAACACAGGACCACACAACTCCCCATTAACGTCACATGCAAGAGGCTTCGACCCAGAGCAACCACTCTCACCTCCCTAATCACAAAGGTTGCACTGGTGGACGGCGTGAGAAAGCGCAACGTCCAACTAGCGCTCATCCTCAGGTGGGTCCGGAGTGATGACGACACCGAAGGGGGGACCGCGGGGCGAGAAGACTGGAGATGTCCAGGCGGGCGGAGAGTAGGCGCCGACGGGGGGCCGTAGAAGAACGGCCCACCATACCCTGGGGGCCAATCCCACGGGTAAGGAGGTAAGGGCGGAGCAGCAAAGGTGCTGTAGGTGGCAGCCTCAGTAGTGACAGGAGCGCCGCGGCCCATCGGAGCAGTGGAGATGGCGACACGAGGAGCATTCCTAGAGCCACCGGAGGAGCGCACCGAGTGTGCTCACATGGTGGAGGCAAGGCGCTCGTTATCCGGTGGTGATGGGCTCTTGGGTGCAGAATGGCCAACGGCACCACAGTTCCAACACGTAACACTGTTGGGAGTGGAAGAGGAGGAGGAGTTGTTGCTGGAGCCCTTCCCCTTGCCACGACCGGTCTGGGCTCTAGAACCAAAACCACCGGTACCTTTGCCCCAACCGCGACCACGACCACCACCCCGCCCCCCTTGGCTAAGAAGAGACGTTGCAGAGGAGGAAGGTGAGGATGAAGAGGTAGAGGATGATGAGGTAAAAGGAATTGCAGTGGTGGCAGCTGCAACACCTGCACGATGGATGCGCTTGTTTTGGAGGACGCTCCACCAGTCAGTGAGACGCTCGTAGGTAAACTCTTGGAGAGCACCGATGCCGCGAGGGGCGTCAGCGGGTACGGGCCCGGCGGCAAGTCGCTCGAGCTCAGAGGAATTCACCTCCTTGAAGATGTTAGATAATTTGGAGATGAGGCCATTGAAGATAGAGAGGATAGCAGAAAGATGTCGAGGTGCCGCCTTGCCAAGATCGCGTAGAAGGTGGAGGCTGTGGCCCAGTAGGCATCTGTATTCTTGTCAGCACGCATCAAGAGGATATTGAACTGTATTGTGAGGACACTGTGTACAGCATGCCCAGTGACAGTGGTACGACGTTTGATGAGTGCATATGCGCCAACAGGGTCAGCTAGCGTGCACCGGTCGGGTGAGCATTGTAGGACCCAATCTCATCAGTGAGACCATCGGGTCCAGCTCGAATAAGAGCCCGGACAATATGTGCGGACTCAACATCAGTGGGCACAAAAGGAGGGTTTGCAGATAGATTGGGTGCGTGGTAGTACTTCCAAAGTTGCTCATCCTTTGCCCAAGCACTGAAACGAACCTCCCAGAATGCAAAAGTGGGGTTAGAGGTGAAGTGAGGTGGTGCGTATTCAAAGTCAGGTTTGTGCTACGAGGGTTGTGCAAGGACTTTGGCAACAGCAGCGCCTGCTATAGCCGCAACAGTAAGGCAGTTAGAAAAGAGAGCCAGTGGCATTTGATGCGGAAGTGGGCGAGGTGGAAAACGTAGCAACAATATCAGTAGCAGCGGATGCGGCGGGTGTGGAGCGCAATGCAGGGTGTAAGCAGTTCAGAACCAGATCGGAGATGTGATATGAAAAAGTCCCCTGTTCACCCTATTCAGTATGTAGTTTTTCTTCTGCAGCATGCTGTGCAGTGAGGGCTACCTGAAGAGCAGCACGCTCTCTCCGTAGTTCCTCCTGTAGGGTAGTATACTGGTCATCATCAACCGACATGATGAGCAGGGTAAGACTCAACCAAAGAATTTTTTTGCAGAGTTTCCCTTGTCCCAGTGGACGTGGGAAAGTAAGAGAGGGCATGGGTCGGCTAGGTAGTGCGACATAACAAAGAATGGAAATCACGCACATGGCCACAGGAGAGAAGAGAGGAGAGGAGGAACAAGACGCCCAAGTAACAAGTGGACGGTAGCTCACCTAAGCTAACGACTCAGGCCAAACAGGGGTGGCAGCGCAACTGCTGCTGAAGCTACGATGACTGTAATAGAGGAGGATGTAGAGACGATGAGGTAGTCGACTCCAACAAGAGCAGCACCCGTGAGGGTGGAGACAGCAGCTGCAGCTATAACCAAGATACATCTGATGGCCAAGAGATGGTGATGCAGCTAAAGGGGACACCTGAGAAGTAGAGGGCTGGATGGAGACAACAGCGTTGGAGAGAGCAATGGCAGTTGAGGCTACTACTGCCACCACAGAATCCACGTCTCCTATGACCTGCGTAGCCATGTTAATTACGGCGTCTGCAAGGGGTCCTTGGTCAACAGCAGCGGCGGTGTAGGTGTCAACTGCCATGCCGGCAGCAGTGCTGGCAGGTGCACGCGCAGCACGTGCTGTAGTAGCAAATATGGAAGAGTCAGAAGCACTAGATACAAGTGTTGCTTCCAGGAAAGCGAAGATGTCAGACGATCCAGAAGATGTGGTTTTTCCTGAGAGGCAGCGGGAGATGTTGCGCGACGTGAGGTTGCCTCGGCTGGCTCTGCTAGGACTTCTGGTGCTGCTGGTGCCGTTCCACAAGGGGCGACACACGGACTCTGCCGACGTGTCCTATGTGCAATGGGAGAGCTTACTGTAGATAAAGGACGACATTGTTTGCGTGGTGGCCCTGTGGCTGGTGCGTTCTGCACGGTTGGCAAGTCGTCACAAGAAGATTGACAATAGGGTGCGTACTCAACAGCGTCAGCGCGAGCCTCGTCGTCCGTTGGGTTGTAGTCCTCACCAGGATAGTACCCTCGGCTGTCACAACGGCACTAGCGCGACCAAGCCTCGAACCCCGTCCGGTCTGCCTCCTCCTCATAGCATGCGATTTGCTCGTTGATGCGGGCGCGTTCATGCCAATCCCTTGGAGGAGGTGGGGACTGGATCAGTATCTGGAGGTGAAGCCAGGGTGGCGGCTCGAGCCACAGACGCGGCTGCTACTGCTATTGCTGTGTGCAGTAGGCGAAGTACGCCCATCGTAACTGCGCAGCACGAGTGACGTGACGCTGTGAACCGAGAGAGCTGGCGCTGCATGAGGCAGTGGGACGGCAGGGTTATTCAGTGCCGCTGAGACGGGCTTATGACCTACAGGCTGCAGCCTTGCGAGGGTAGGGTAGCGGGGAAATAGGCCTGGGCAGGAGAGTTATGGAGCCGCTCGGCTGCAGAGATGCGGGTTGGCAAGACTCCAAGGCTTGCTGCCTCAGTGTTGTGGTGATGTGGGACTGCTGTGCTGCTAAGATGTAAACCTCCAAGACTGCGAGGCTGAAGACATCGAGACCGCGGCGTTGCACGACCGTGAGCTGTGGGCCCGCAGTTAATGGTGTTAAATCGAGATAGAGACCGGTCTCGATCTTGCTCGCTCAATTTTTTCTTGTCTTGTTGTCTCGTACCGCACCACACGAGACAATCTCGATCTGTCTCGCGTGCATTTAGGGTTAATTGACGTCAAAACATGCACTCGAGTTTGAGTGCATCGGCCAAAAAAGCCGCGTCGGAAGTTTCTTTCCGACTTCGCCCTCGATTTCAGCGAAGACCCCTCTTTCGCCGAAATCGAGGGCGAAGTCCGAAAATTCTGACATCGGCTTCGCCGATGTCAGAACGGTGGTCGTCGCTCGATCGCGAGGTCGCGATCGAGCGACGACCCCTTTTTTTGCGTCAGACATGCAAACCCTATCGTACAATTTAGGGTTTTCTGTGTTTTGCGCGGGCGAAGCCCGCGCAAAACACAAAACCCTACATCGTACGATAGGTTTTGCATGTATGACGCAAAAAAAAGGGGTCGTCGCTCAATCGCGATCGAGCGAAAACGCCCTTTTCTTTTTTTTCCTACCACGCAAATCCACGTTCAACCCCTCGTTTGAAGCCCAAACGTCGAGCAAACCCATCCCCGAATTACATTCGGGGGTTTAGGGTTTTATTTTTGCGCGGGCATCTGCTGGGCCCCGCGGTAGCGGGGCCCAGCAAATTCCCTTCCATCGCAGGGGGAGTCTCGGACCCCCCATCCAAACCTACCCGCAAACCCCCCTCGAACAGTCACAAACCCCTCGCTCAAGGGGTTTGTGACTGTTTGACGACTTCGCTGGTGAAGCTCCGCCTGCGACGTCGCAGAGCCGGGCGAAGTCCGATTTCGCCCCCCGAAGTCGGACTTCCGACCCAAAATCGTGCACTGATCTGCGAGTGCACGATTTTGTGTCGATTAACTCAATCTCCTCGCGTGAGACGAGACGAGACGAGACGAGACCAAGACACGTCATGTGTCGCACGAGATCGGGACGAGAACTTCGTATCGCAGTATGGTTCTGGCTTTTTTTTTCTAGTGACCCCTGCCACGTGTGCCAAGGCTGTAACAGCCAATCGCGCACTGGATCTGTCAGCACAGAAAGCGGGCAGATCCAGTGTGCAACACTCTTTCTAGAAACGGTCGTGGAGGGTCAACATGAACATCCAAAATAAAATTCACGTAAATAACTTTTAAAGAACAAACTACTATAATAGTCACAATTGCTCGACGTTCAGTGCCTAAACGGCTTGGGCTACTTCGTGTAGAATGGTTGTTTCACTCCCGGCACTTTTTTTTCGCTCCACGTAACCTGCTTGCACGTGCCGAACACTGCCACGTGCAAACAAGTGGCTGCTCATGGAGATGTTTCGTGCCCACTGGTCCAGGCCTGCAGTTTTCAGGCAGGTTGGCTGAGTTACGTAGGGTTTGAATGTTGAACTGGAGGAGTTTGCTTTGAAAAGGATGTTGACTCTAGTTGTTTTCAAATACGTTGCTCGCAGTCGAAATGAAGTGGTCGTGAAGTGGGTGGGTTCCGGTTTCGCTTGCCCCTCGCAACGGTGCAACATGCGGGATTGACTCGGATGTGAGCGAGACCGAGACGAGATCGAGACGAGCAAACTCCAAATCGGCACGAGACCGATATGCTCTCGTCTTATGTACCCTTGACGAGACATCTGGTAGCAAAATGGAAAAAAACGAGTTTGAGATTGAGACGTCTCGTCTCTAACTCGATTTAACAGCCCTACTCGTAGTGCAAAAGCTGATGTGCCGGGGCTAGAATGCCGTGGCAGGAAGGTGCCACGGTGCTTTGGTGCTATAATGCTGCGAAGCTGCGGGTTGGTGATATGCTGAGCTGAGAGTGTCTCCTGTCACTTGCGCAGCTGTGATGCATTGCCTAGAAAATGCGGAGGTGGAGGGTTGCGTTGTTGCGGGCTGCGAGCTATGCGATAGAGTTCCGAGGCACAGTGGTGAGCCGTGCGACAGCCAGCTGTCGCACCGAGAAGTGCGACTGCGGGTGCAGAACCCATTGTGGTGGCTACAGTGCCACTTCGTGTGAAACGCCACGGGTTCAGGATCGATTGAGGGGAGGGAAGGTTTCCCTCCTGCTTTGATACCAGTAGGTAGCGGAAAGAAGCCGGCACGCCCTCTCCACCATGCAAGGCATACTTACACAACATCCATGGCGGCGGATGGAGCAAGGAGTGGGTGGAAACCTTAAGAACTGCGAGAGATGAGTAACGAGAGTCAAGAGCTAGCAAGCTCTTGGCAGCCGGTTGACCAGGCCACCGACAAGAGTAGCTCGATGTGGGGCCCGGCCGCCATCCCCGGGTTCAAACCCACCCGGTCGGCAAAAGCGGCCGTGGTCTCTCACACCTCGGAGCGACCAAGAGTGTGGCCCCGTAGGATCAGCAACCTGCTGCAATGAGTTACACAACTAGCACAGCATGCATATCAATAAAACAACGAGCCACATCGACCACGAGCGTATGTGGAAGCATGCATCTCTCAAGTATTCTCTCTCATGTTTTAGCCACACAACAGCCAATCATCGCATTCTGGAATCAGCAGGCACTCTCTCTGGTAGAACCAAGCATGATTGAGCTCACGCCAATCTTGCACCCGGCTGTGACGCCAATGACGCATGACCCACAACGTGTGTGCCTTGGGCTTCATATTAGCTTAGTCACCTGCAGTGATGGTGTGTGTGTGAATGAATGAAGTCAAGAGGTCACTTGCGTGTTCAACAGACACAACCAACAGGATGCACCTTTACTGATTCTTTATTGTTATAATAACAAGAGCACAGATGATGGCAGTTCTGGCCAAAATTGATGTGCCGCACCATCTTATTTCCCGAACACCTTCACCATTCCATATTTCCAATTGTGGTGTTGCCCAATGCTTCTGTGGGATGCTTTTCCGCGAACCCATGGCTATGGTGAACATGTCCTAGACCTCTTGGTGATGGAGGCACCTCTCTTCCCTTGTTGCGAGGACAATGTGGAGTTGTTGCGAGCTTCCTTCCCTAAGAGCAGATCGTTATTGTGAGTTTTAAGAGGTGTAGCACTTGTTCCACTTGTAGAAATCATACATGGAATACATCAAAAAGCAGAAGACTAGGTGGATCTCTTGCATTTGTATGAATGTAGTATGCACAAGTTGCATGTCAGAGGAAGAGACCAAGAAAACGAATGAGTTCCAAATCACGGGCGAACTTGTAGAAGCTGGAACGAACAGCTTTCACATCCATCCAAGAGTCCAAGGGTGCGGCTGGAAAACAGCGAAATACGTTGCTGGCAACATATTCTGGCGAAATTGGAAGTTTCCTGTCACCTTCCTTTGGTTGTTCGTTGAGATCCGTCGTTGAGTCGTCGATGTTCCATTTTCCTCGGTTTTCTTATTTCCCGTTTTTTCCAGGAAGAGTTGCGCTCACAGCCTCGGCCGCTGGTTAAATCTTCGTTTAAAACGTGAAAAGAGGTGCCAAACACGTGCGACTATCGATGTTTCAGCAACGCGCTTCAGCTATCCAGCCACGCCACGAAAACTTTCGCCAAATTACATGTTTCGGCGTTTGCCAGCCGCACCCCAAACAAATCATATGTACAGTAGAGTTGTCCATACCCTCTTCTATTCGGGGCGCTCTCACTCTTGCAAGTACCTCAATTCTGCCACAGCGATGGAGAACTCGTAAAACAGCTGGGACTTGAGACCGTTGAGGCCGCTCTGCCCGTTGGCACTGGCCGTGCCTGGCAACGCAGGAGTGAACCTGCGTGAAACAACTCACGCATTTGATGACATCAGCGACGAAGGTTCATGGTCATTTCGTCCATAGGGCTATCAACGCATATGTTTCGACGGATTAAATGTACATGTAGTGACGTGGATAGTCAATTCTGCCTAGTCTACAGTTCATGTATTACCTCTCATTTCCTTTTTCATTCGGTTCTTTCCTCATGCGGGTTCATGATGCAAACGTAGATAGGTTTCTTCACCGTACATGGTTGAGGTCGTTGCGTGAAACGCTTCCATAGCGACAGTAGTTCGATGCAGCCACGTTTGTTCGTATGTCCTCGCGAAGGGATTCGTTTGACGAATCCCTTTCGCGAGGCGGAGACCCCAGCGACGACGCCACAAGCCCTTGGGTGCCTCACAGACGGCCTGCCCACTGGTTCCCGACTTACCGAACACCGTCCTGCACCTGGAAAGCTCAGACGTACGCCATGGATTCTGAAGTTGAGTCCACCGCCATGTTTCTGGCCATCCTTCTCTGCGTCTTGGCTGCGTTACCATACTTGAAGCAACCTTATCTGACCCGTGCGTTAACCGGCCACCAGTACACGTCCGACCTCCTGCGCCATGGGACCAACGCGAGACGTGTGTACGATGTGCTTTGCATTGATCCATGGCGATTTGACATACTCGTCAGCATGCTACGGGAGGTTGGACTGGAGTCTACGAGATGGGTGTCAGCAGAGGAGGCAGTGGCCATTTTTCTGTCCACTGTGACACAAGGCAAGGGACAGGGGAGGCGTGTTGAAGCATTTCAGCACAGTGCAGAAACTATTGGCCGCCATTTCAGGCGTGTGCTGCACCGCGTTCTACTTCTTGGGCCTACAATCATCACGCCACCAGGCGCAGGCTACGTACCGCCGAAAGTCTTCAGGTCGAACCGATTTTTCCCTTGGTTCTCCGACTGCATCGGTGCTTTAGATGGAACCCACGTTTCAGCGTGGGTTCCAGTGCGGCAGCAGGGGCCATACTTCAACAGGAAGAGCCAGCGGACACAGAACGTGCTACTAGCTGTGGCATTCGACGAGACCATAACGTGGGTGCATGCAGGGTGGGAAGGGAGCGCCCACGACAGCCGAGTATTACGGGACGCCATGAACAACGGTTTTGACATTCCGCAGGGCCGATACTTCCTTGGCGACGCAGGTTATGCACTAAGCAGGAGTGTGTTGACTCCCTTTCGAGGCGTCCGTTATCACTTGCGTGATGATGGGGTCGATGGTGCACCCTTTGAACCGCAAACTCCACAGGAGTTGTTCAACCTGCGGCACTCCGCTCTGCGGATGACAGTAGAACGTGTGATAGGACAGCTGAAGCACAAGTTTCAAATCCTGCACGACATGGAAGGCTACTCTCTCCGTGTGCAACGTGACGTTGTGGTCGCATGTTGCATTCTGCAGAATGTTTTTTTTAAGTGTGCAGGAGCTGAAGAGCTGTACTGTGAAGGGTTCAGACTGGATATTGACGAGGCCCGGCGCTGGCAGCACGATAACATGGAGGAGCCGGCCGTCATGCAAGATGACGAGGATGCTAGGGCGTGGCGACTATCTATGGCTAGACAGATGTACCTGGCATACGCCACACAGCGTGCACTGCGTGGCTAGGATGTCATCTTAGACGTAGGATTATACTCACCTTGCCATTGGTTGAAGCCATGCTTGTACTACATCTTTGGATTACCCCTCTTGTTATGTATCAACCATAGGCCAGGCTCAGGTGCTGAGTTTTATACCACAGTTGTCTTCACTCACAGCTCATGAATGCTGCACTATGAAGTGAAATGTAGAAATAAGACTTGTTTGCACGTCGTACATATTCCATAAGCATTAGGTGTTGCTCCTTTACAGTCATTGGTATGGCAGAGATGGTGTTTACTACATTGGCATTGTGACATGATCATTCATCAAGCCTAAGCACACTGTTTCATGGTAGTAGCAAGTAGAATTGACTGCGTGGGCACAATTTTAACTTAATAACGCAAGAAATGAAACATGGCCAAAGTAAACTGTCAATAATGACTAATGTGCCCATCAGGCACCAAAGAGTAGGACCCCTGCAACCCTAGGCAGAGTGCCAATGGCTCTAGCCCTTGAGCCTGCGGCATACCCCCTATCGTAGGCTCGCCTTGACACAGCCGCCTCATGGGCCGCACGGCAAGCTCCACACACGATCATACCCCTCAGTGTCACTAGCCCCACACCCACTAGGACCCCCACCAGAAATGCTTGCATTACCAGGCCGTTGTCAGAGCCAATACACACAGACATGATCACGAAACCTGCAGGACACAAAACAAAAAACACAAAGTCATGAGTTGTCAACTTTAGTGCCATGTAACGTACACGCCAATATGGTCTGCGACACAGTCTGAAAGGTGCATGGAGAAGGCTGCAAAGCACATTAACTCACCATGGAAGTCAGCCTGACTGGCCCCACAGTGCCTGCACATCGGCGTCGGCTTCCACAAATGCCTGCGCCGTCTTAGGGTGCTCAGTCAGAAACACCAAGAGCTCTGCCTTGCGCTGTGGTGGAATGTGCAACTCCTTGTTCACCACGCGGATTGCATGCGTCAGCCATGGCCCAGTGTCCGCACCAGCCATGCGATTCAGGCACTGCGTCAGTTGCAGTGCAGCTTCAGCCACGTTGCGGCCAGCAGACAGTCCAGACTTGCCACGGTTGACAGGGGATCCCAGTCCCTCCCGTAGAATACGGGCTGCCGCTTCCGCACCACCACCGCCTACTGCAGCCCCTCCATCGGCGGCTACCCCCCCTACTGATGTAGCTATGGCAGGACGGGCACGACCACCATTGCCTCCCCCGCCACCCGGCACATGCGTGCCCTCCCCACCACCAACCCGCGTGCCTGCGTTGCACACCCCGCTACCCGGGACATGCGTGCGTGCGCGCGCAGTGCTGCCATCCGCACCAGTGTCAACATGCACACCACCGGCCCCCTCAGTTTGGGGAGCCGGCTCCAAGCCGGCTCCCCAAGACTCACCACCTGCAACCGTACAACCCGCAACTGACGATGCTCCCTCATGGGTTCCCGCCACTACCCTGGCTGTTGTGAAGCTTGGCAGAACCGTACCTGGGGGGTCATCACTGCAATAACGCACAGAAGGGCGGGTCGGGTCCAAAATGCCTAGCTCAATCAATTTTTCGTCTGTGTTGTCTGTGTACCTCCCGTGCCAACGGCCGTCTGCACCCTCTCCTTCATCGTTGTCGTCGTCCTCTGCTCCGTTGAGGTCTACCAGCGGTTCGGTCTGCCCTCTGTCCCCCTCCCACATGTCCATGTCATCAAGGTCGTCTACGTCGACCTCGTTTTCTGCCTCGGCGTCCCAAGGCAATGCGAGCACGTCAGCATCACGACCAGCGCCATAGTCACTTGCCTGGCTGGCGACGACGAGAGCATTGGCCGCCAACCCACCCTGAGCCATTTCATTCGGCCACAACGCGTAGCACTCCTCCAACCATACAAAACGAGCGTCGGCCCAGTGCACCAAGCCATCCTGGCCGACTTCTTTGAAGTCATTCCAAACCTCTTGATCAAGGACGGGAAGGCCATTATTCCAACCAATCCCGCTCACCTTGGCGAGCTGGCAAAGCTCCTTGTACCCGGCTTTTAGGGTTCGGAGGCGGGTGCTGCACTGCGTTTGAGTGTAGAGCATAGGCGGCAGCTTCTCCTTCAGGCGGTCCTCGTTGAGGAGGGCGTGAAAGCGCTGCAGAACTGGAAGCCAGGCTCCTGCTGGCCAGTAGTTCTTCCGCCTTGTCTCCGCTGGTATGGTAGCTACCGCACTTAGAAGAAAGTCGGTATGGCGTGGGTTACTCCAACTCCGGCAGGAAAGCGGGTCCTTGGGAGCCTGACGACGGCGCCTCTGGGGAGAGGCGTCGAGCAGTGCCCTCTGAGACGCGGCTAGGTACATCCTAGCCCGGCGGCAAATGGCTGGCTGGGAGGCTGTCGAAAGACTGCCTTGCGAGCCAGCTTGGGACGCGGAGGCATCACTAGCAGCGGGTACTGGGGCGCCAGCAGGCAGTGCAAGCGCCGGACGAGGTGCGTTGAACCCAGAAACGCGAGAGCGGCTGGCGGACCAGGAAGCCATGTGGAGCTAGGGTTTCAGCGACAACGGAAAACCGAGGGGTGTCTGTGGGGGTGATGTCGGCATGACAGCATGTCCCACCTTTGTAGGGGAGCTGAGGCATGGACGTAACGCAACCAGAGCGAAGGACTGGCTTGAACTAGTTGGAGGGGCCAATCAGCGTTGTTGTCTGTGATGGGTAGGCCCATGGAGTACATACTTTCCGCTACATCGCGACACTCACGGTCTGGCGATCGACTCTCCGATGACGACCTCATCCAACGGCGAGGAGAATGCACCTACCGGATTGTCACCGGTGGAAGGTCAAACTTGAGCAAGATGTCCATTTTATGCCAAAAACTTTCGCAAATCATTGTTTTAACAGGACAGATACGCTTGGATAAGCGTACAGGCTACACTCAGCTGCCTTCGGAACCTGTAACCAGACGCGACAGTGAATGCTGAAAAGTACAATCGAGTGAAAAATCTCACGCATGTTCGCTCCTGTGTTGCCAGGCACGGCCACTGTCCTTGGGCTGGCGGTTGTTGCCGGAGAAGTTGTTGCACGGCGAGCCACCCACGACGAGATCGAACGGCCCAAACCTTTTCACCCACTCCCGCAGCTGCCTCGGAGAAACCTCCTTCACATCCGTCACATCGTGCACGAGGCGCTCCTCCGGAAACCCCTGCTTCTCCCACCAACGCCGCTCCACCTCCCTTGCCTCGGGGATTATCTCCACGCTCACCACCACGTCCATCTTCACGCCCGCCATGTCGAGGGCCACCATGGCGCCGCCGATGCCGGAGAACACCGAGAGCATGCGGATGCCTCGGCCCGGACCGCCCTTGGGGAACATGGCGCGCAGGACGGAGAAGTGGAGGGCGACGGTGGGCACGTGGAACGAGTTCCCAAGCAGCTTGTACCTCTCACTCGCCCTGTTCTCGCACCTCGTATGCCCTTAGGGAAAGCCGAGCAGCCGCTCGTACTGCTCGTGGGTCAGCTTCGACAGAAGGTTCTTCCCCGTCCACACCGCGTTGTTCTTCTTGCAGAACTCCAAGACTTTCTTCCGCAGCCCCTTCATCTCCTTCTCCTTCTCCTTGACCTCCTCGGACACCCGGTGGAACCCCCCCATCCTCCCAGCCATCCCCGTCGCCCCGGCGCGCAAGCGGCCTATCTCCTCCTCTAGCCTTTGCGCCTTCGCCGCCATCTTGCTGTGCTCCATCAAACTGGTGTGGGGGGCCGGCACGGTGTTGAGAGCGCAGAGCTTTGTGCGGTTGTCCCAGTGGGGCCACCAGGGAGCTTCCCCCAAGAGCTTGGGGAAGCTCTCAGGAATGGCCTCCGGGAGGGTGAGCTTGAGATTAGGAAGCACCCGCCTGCCCTTGATGGGCAGGTTGTGAATGTAGCCGCGCTTGCGGGAACTAGCGCCGAGGTGCTTTGAGTCCATGAACTCCACGGGGAGCTCGAAGAACCTGCAACACACAGGAGCGAGCACAGAGGGGTAGGAGGAGTGAAGATCAAACTGGTCAACGGACTTCAAAAGCAGATGGATCCAGGGCCCCACACCCTGATTCGTTTGCCCAAGCCATAGCAGCAGCAGGAGGAGGAGGAGGAGGAGGAGGAGGAG
>SZWC01020945.1:0-12358 GCA_023375785.1 Penium margaritaceum
TTCATGGAATATGTCCACGAGCAAAGTGTTCATCACGTTGTGACCACCAGTCAAGTGATAAATCACATGAAACCATGGTCTTCCAAGGTTCCCCTTGCCGATGTCATCTTCATAGCATAAGTGAATTCTTGTGAATCACGACTCGTGATCCTATCATGAGAACAAATCATTCTTTGTTCCTTATGGTGTCATTTGATCGACATGCAAGATGAAATAATTTGTGCTAAGAACATGTCATGGTCAACATGTTTTCACATCACAAAATCATTTTCCCAAAATTGTGGTCAACGTTGGAATTTCGCACGACCACAGCAAATTCTACGTTGGTCTTATTCTTATACATAAAACTTTGGTGTACTTAGCAATGCTTGTACAACTACTTCCAATTGAATTCAGAAGATTTGATTGTATTATAAGAATGCAGAGAACAATATTACTATGTACAAGATCAGCAACAGCCTATGAACAGCTCAATCCTGACAAAGCCTGGCCTAAACTAGGCACAACGTCTTGCTAAGTGTCCGGTCTTATAGGAAGAGTCTTGGCATTTCCACCGTTTTCTAGGTTGACAGGCCTTCACGATGTAAGACAATATCCTCTCCACGCAAGCACGCTTACCCTAGAGTTAGTGGGTAATAAGAGGGAACCTCTAGGAAATTCCAACACCACCGTGTTCAAGGTCTAGTGTAGAGACCAAGTGGCCCACACATGTGTAGAGTGGTTGATGCTGATATAATGGAGTTGCAGATACTAGAATTGGTTGTTGGATCCAAAATAGGTGCTCATATTTATACTACTACTTTGGTAGTAACTGCTCCTGGTAGTCTAGGCTACTCTATTGGAGGTGGCGGTCTTGGCGGTCCCAAATGTTGATGCTGTAAAAGTTTGTCTAACATTGGATGATACGATGATGATGTTGTCCTCCAGGAGGTCGTAGGTGAGCTAGGCGACTATGTAGATTCCTTTTTAGTGGCACACGCAAACCTTGTAGGCTTCGTAATCTCCAAGATTATCTTCTATGAGGCACTTGGCAAGTCGTCAAGCCTTGGATATAACTCAAGTGAGTTGGCCAAGGTAGTCCCACCTTTCTTCGATGCACCAACCATTTATGAACTTCTAGGGCTTGAACACGTCTTTAAGGACTAAGAACTAAGAATAATCTTACCTTGTACATTGGAAATTCCTCATAGAAAAATTCTCTATGAATCACGCTAGAATCCATAACTTCACATAGACTCCTCCAAAAATGAAACCCACTGTGTCTTTTTGAAACCAGAATCTAGCGTAGTTATCGCCTCACTCCAATAATCCTCCCTGATAAGTGTGTTGGTGTACAAAGAAGGACTCGACCACATTTGAATTCTTTAGTGGCAATGAAACCCATGGTATATTGTGTCATCACTGAGCTTTGACGAATGAAAAAAAATCTCCTAATTTGGAACTCAACAGATGTACTCCCCTTTAATTATTTGCCCTTGGATGTGTAGTAGAAATTTATTTGAATCTAGAGCACGATTTATGGCTCTCCTTCCTAAGAGATTTTTTAACAAAGTTAGGTTCATCTCCCAAAGGTCTCCAGAAGTGCCTCTGAATGCACCTGTCAAGGGTCATGCTCTCACTTGAAAACTCCAATGTGATGTCTCCTACTATTGCCAACCTCAATAGAGCTGTCTAGGAGCTATTTACAAGGAGGTATCAGTCAAAATGAGATATTATGAAGCTCCTGCATTGCTCCATTCTCTTCGGTGCACTAGAAAACGGTGCCCATTCCATGCTGGAGAATGTTGCCATATTTTGTCATTTGCCCCTTAACGTTGTGCTGCCTATTGATGTAGCCCGTACCTTTGTCTAAATGAGTCTGCTCTTGTGGCTCATGGAGAAACATTTTGCTCACGTGGGTTCACGGCGAGTGACGAAGAGTTGGGAAGTGTTGATAGTGAGAGTCTCTTTTACTACGGCGGCTGCCAATCCTTTGACATTTCAAAATTTTTAAGTGAGGCCTCGCCGTTATTTTGCATTGCTCACTAGGAGCTGTAGTCTTGTAGTGTAAGCTACTACTTCAGTTTGCACTAATTGTAAAGTTTGTAGTTTGTGATTAGGAGCAACAAAGAGCCTCTCACGATTGCGAGCAAGCTCTTCTCGCGGCGGCCAGCGATTGCAAACATGAGAGGAGGTCTCGCGAGACCTCCTCCTTTAGATAACGGCTCTGAGTTTGAAACTCGGCACCGACTTCACCTCCACCTCTATCACACAACATGTGAAGCGTGGCTCACGTCATTGTTCATGATGTGACCACAGCGAGTGACATGATTGGTGAATAGAATTTCGTAAAACTTTCTCTACCAAAATGTGCTCATCCTTGATTTTAGTGCAAACTTCTACAACAACTATCAAAAGCTGATGTTATGGATTTGGGAGAAACTCTTGTTTCTCACCACCTTGGCATCCCTCTTGCGATTTCAACATTTTTTTTCGAAACCACTAGCATGCCAAACAATTCCTGTGCTCTAAAGAGAAAATTAGTAAAGTCGACGAAGTTGTTGTGGGCTTTCCTTTACTCCTAGTCAAAGTAGGAATTTTCTTTCCCGTTGCCAAGAAGATGTCCATGATCAACCGAGTCACTTTCAGTGTTTGAGTTGTACGTTGAAGCCAAAAGAGTCATTTTAAGCACCCCTGAAGTAGCTCCTGAGCTCCCCTTGTCTATTGAATAGTCTGAATTCATCTCATTGTGCACGAAAAAACATAATGCACCAATGGCAAGCTTGTCACTAATCATAAGTGCAAATCTAGAGCTGTAGTACACCTTGGATAACGTGTATTCATTTCGTTGGATGCTGCAACGATGTTGCGTTTATTGTATGATGTCATGCACTCCATGTTGATTTGTAGTAGAAAACGATGAACCGGGGTTCTTTCGAGTCGTTCGGCTAAGGTTGAGTTTCATCATGCCGTTAAGGTAGACGTATCCATCGGCAAAGGTTTCACCTCCACGTTTTCAAGAGAGACTTGTCTCCGTTGCTGACGATGTGCGATCCCCACTTTAACAACTTTCCAAGTGTTAGGTGGAAAGAAATCGCGGGGATAAACATAACATTGCCAAAGTGAAATTGAGCTCCCTTGTACCCTGTAAGTGTCATCTTCCCTTAGCCTTTCACTAGAAAAACACCAATTGTTTGCAAGGGTAACATAGTCTTTTTAACTAAACTGAAGGTGTTGGAGGCACGATGTGTCAAACATAACGTGTGATGTGAACCCACTGTACGAATACCATACTTTTTTTAGCATACTTGCTTGATACTCAAAAAATCTTCGACATGGTATATAGATCGTGAGAAGTCGTACTCATTTTTTCCAACTCCCAAACTCACCTTATGCTAAGTCTCCTCATCTTCTTCATGACTTTCCTCCTCTCCACCACTTGAATCCTTTGACTAGTCCTCGCTCTCCTACCTCCTTCCACACTCCTTATGTCTCAACTGCTTCCTACAATACGGTCTCATGTGTCCAGGTTCCTTTTTGTAAAGGCACAAGCTTATGTTTGACATGCTTGTTGTTGGAGTTTCCATTGTGTGTAGATGACAATGTTTGATTTTGCTCAGTTTTAGGAGTTGAGTTCACAACAAAACTGTTTGATGTCGGCTGAAACACGAGGGTAGTGCAAGCAGCTGGGTATGTTGGATAGGAAAGGAGACATAGTTTTTCCTTTGCAAGCTTGCGATTGTGCTCTTTTTTCAAAAACAATTTACACACGTATGCCTTATTCAATTTAGCCTTTTCCTTGAACTTGAGCAAATGCCTAATTTCCTCTCGATCGTTGGTCAATCCATTGAGGAGGAAGGTAAAAAAGACCGTCTCAATAATAGGAGTGTCACTAACCGCGAGCTAGGCATGTAATGACCTTTATTTGTTGATGTAGTCCTCAACTCTTGTTAAGTTGTTAAAGCTAATGTGGGAAAGCTCTATAAGGAGGTGAGACTTGAAGGTAGAGTCTCTTGACATGTAGGTCCGTATCAGTTAGGACTTGGCATGATGAGCAGGCTCGCTTGATCCCTCAAACATCCTGATTGCGTGTTAGATGCGAAGTGTGATTTGGTTATCGAGTACCATGTACGCAGCCTCGGTGAAGTAGCTAAACTGTGCCATCACTTGTGGTGATGTCCCCATTGCTGGCGACGAGTAGTGCTAGTTGTGGAACTCCCATAGGAAATGAATGTGAGCGACCTGTTTAAACTTGTGTGCCCCATGTGGGAAGTTCTTTATGTTGACCTTGATTTTGTGCAAATAAAAGGATGCCACTACTTTAGGCACTGTGATCTCAAGTCTTTAAAACGAGATTCTTTGTTATACGAATGGTTGGGCACGTGAATGATTGTGTAGCATGGGCATAGCAAGGAACGGCTGACCTTGAGCCATTCCTGAATCTACTACAAGCTGAGCCCCGTGGGCTTACAACATAGGATTTGGTTCATCCTGCTTTTGTGATGCCAATGGTGGCACCCCCAACATCCCTTAAGAATGTGTAAGGAACGACTGCGGCACACCTCCGTTTGCAGCTACTCGAAGCTACATCTTTTGGGGGAAAGATAGTTGCACAATTGGTGAAGGACTACCATGAGGGACATGGGCAGATGATTCTTGTGACTGTTCTTGCCACTACATCGACTATTGTTCCTATTGTAGTTTGTGTTGTTGCTACATCATTTGTTGATACATCTGCTACTACTGTTGAAATGGAGCAAGTTATTGTTTTATCGGTGCATTATGTGTTATTACATGGCTACTTCAACTGTTCCATGTGTGTTGCTCGAGTAGCATGTGCAAGCTGCTCTTGATGTTGAACGAGATCCTGAGCTCCAAGGTATTGCCTCGACACCTTCATTTTGTACTCCAGAGCTTGTTGTGCCAATTGTTCTAGTTACACCTTCTGTTGCGCATCCTCTGCCAAGCATTGTGCCTTTGTTACATGGCATTGCACATTGTTTGCAACATTGAATCCCTACCCTTGACCCATGTGCAAGCCATGCATGAAAGATTGATTTTTAAGCGGAGGCGCACCCTCCCTTAGATGATGAAACTCCATGTCACTCATAGAGACGTTTTAGGCCTTATGCCGTGTGCACAATTTGGTATCTTTGCACCTCTCCACTCTTTGATTCTATCATATGAATGTGAAAGACTCTTCCACCAACACGTTTTTGTAGTTGTTGTGCTTGCGAATGGCACGGGCTTGATTGCACTGATACCATGTTAGAATTTTGCACGACCACAACAAAGGCTTGGTTGGTCTTGGTTCCATGCCAACAACTTTGGTGTTCCAAGAAAGCCTTAAACAAGTGCTAGGAAGTGAATGCGGAAGCTCTAATTGTATTATATGAATACAAAGTATAACAATACTATGTACCAGCCCAATAATTGCGTATGAGTAGCTCAACAACAAAACCCTTCGAGAGCCTAGCCTCAACTAGGCACAATGTCTTGCTAGGCGTCCAGCCTTGTAGTAAGAATCTAGGTGTTTAAAACGTCTTTCAGACCGGTAGGTGTTGAGGATGTCAGGCAAACTCCTCTCCATGCTAGCACACTTCCGCGAGAGTCAATGGGTTGTGAGAGGGATCCTACAAGAAACTCATCCAACATCGATGTCTGATTCTAGCATAGAAACCAAGTGGCTTGCAAATGTACAAAGTGGTTGATGTTGATACAATAGAGTTGCAAGTATTAGAATAGGCTGATGCAGCCAAAACTGGTGCTCCCTTTTATACTAATGCTCCGGGTAGCGAGCTAGCGGTCAAGGATGCTTCACGGAAGGTGGTGGTCCCGTTTGTCCCAAACGTTGATGTAACAATATGTCATCTATCATTGGAAGAGATGATGATGATGATGTAGTTAAATCTTCACGAGGTTGTATGTGAGCTAGGCAACTGTGTAGATTCCTATACAATGGCTCACGTAAACCTGGTAGGCATTGTACTCTCCAAGATTGCCTCGTAGGAGGCAGTTGGCAAGTTCTCAAACGTTCGATATCACTATATTGAGTTGGTCAAGGTAGTCCCACCTTTCTTGGATGCACCAAATAAATTTTGAACTTCCAACGCTTGAACACGTGCTTGAGGACTAAAAACTAAGAATAATCTGGCCTTGTACAGTGGAATTTCCCCATAGGAAAATTCTTGATGAATCACTGTAAAATCCATAACTTTACATGGACTCCTCCAAAAGTCCAACCGACTGTGCCGTGCTGAAGCCGAAATCTAATGGAGTTATGTCCTAACTCCACGAGTCAATCTAATGGATTTGAATAAAATCATGGGCTGATAAGGCCGAAACTGTAGTAGTTCATCGTCTCCGACTCCCAAGCCATTTTGTTTAGCCACCTATAGACCAAAGATCCACATGTGAGCCTTGTGGCATCGACATGACATTATATAAAAATGGACAGAATCTTGACCCACTTGGCCTAGAATGTGGCGAATAAGGATTTGTGGTTGTTTTGTTAGTGCACCTTCCCATCTTTCAAGGATGACCCCACTCAGAAAACGTGGATATTTTATTGGTTTGCATGACACTTGTCATGCCATCGGAGTGATATACTTGAGATATCAGTGCATTTGCCAAGGATGTTTCTCCGTGAGTACCACCAACAAAAGAGACAGTTGACAATCATTTTCTAGCAAATTCCAAAACAAAAGAAAAGCATTTCCCATGCCAAAGGTTTGCCACCCTTTCGAACTCACATTCTAGGTTAATGAAGCGTGCATCAACCACACCATAGTTGATTGACGTATCCATCCTTGGGTAGAAATGAAAGTTTCTAAAACTTCTCTCGCCTTATCGAGGCACTACGTTTTAAATATGGCTCATGATTGCTATCGACAATCTTGTTCATTCCTAAAAATACTTTTTTGGTGCATGTTTTTCAATTGATTAAGCACGATTGGTGCCACGCCTTACCTTTGGCATAATTGGAATCTATCAACGTGACTTTTTAAGAGCGCATTGTACATGAAGAAGGGACCGTGCCTTCACCATCTCCATTTGTGAGATATATCAAGTTCTCCATCATATAACGGTAAGTGATATTATCCCTTTAAGCTTGATTGTAGCAATATGTTGAATCAACATTAAATTATTACACTCTGGTCACCCTTAGTTGGTCTCAACATTGACTTTGGCTCGTTCCATAGTCGATCGGACCACGAGAATGGGGGTGCCAATATTCGACTGACATGTATTTATCTGATTATATGTCATAGTTGGTTCTTGGTATAAGATACAACCTTGAGACCATATCGTTTTGCCAATTATGTTGAATTTAGGAGGTCGTTAAACTATGAGATTGTTATAGTGTCATGGTAAAACTTTGGTGGAAATGAGCGTCCTTGTGCACCTTTATCATGAGATTTGCACATTGGGAAAGTCTACGTCAATGAAATTGGGTTGAGAAACTTTTGTTTATCACTTTCCTAACATGTTCACTTGTCAAGCGAATAGATGTCAAAGGTGTCGCCTTCACAATTCCATGATTTTTGACATTCGGTTGACTACGTTTGTTGTAGTGCTGCATCATTTGACTTCTTGGACTACCACCATATGATGTATCAAGCCATAGAGAGTGGGTAGGAACCCACTCTATCCTCATTCATGCGTCTAGGGTTTTGAGAGGAATTTGAACATCATGAGATCGTAGTGTTTGTCGAAAATATTGATGTCGATTAGATATCACATTTTCCACTCACGCAATGATAAAGCGGCAATGGTTTCTCCATTAGGCTCGTGTCAAACATTCTTTTTTTAATCGATTCAATTATAAACCAATGTCTATTTCAGACATGAGTAGAGATGTGCCATCCCATCGGCATGTATGGATGCATGCACGTATATTGCTTGAAATCTTCAAGTTCGTGAGGCACACATTGCCTTCTTAGTAGAGCGACAAAGATCATACGTCAAATTATCTCTGTCGAGCACCAACCAAAGAACTTTTTTGGTCAAATGGTGTCTCCATAGGTTGGCACCGTAGTCGATGGTTTGTTTGAATGTCACAAAGCCGGTGTGATCATTCGGTGGTGTGACCAAAACTTGATGTCATGATCGATGCAGCAACGATTAGTGGAGAAGTTTCTCGTGCATTTCGTGCACATTTTCCATGCTTCTTGTGTACCCAGTTTCACGTGAGTAAAGGGTGATCGTATGAATCACATATGGCTTCGGTACTTGATCATGCCCATGAACCTTCTGTTTAAGTTTAAACCGTGCATGCTTTGGAACCAGTTCTCAACCGTCTTGGTCTTTGTACCACGCTCCATTTGTGTCTATGGGGGAGTCCATCCACCCCTTGCATGGTCCAAGTTTATCAAAATTTGCCTTGTGAGATGTAATTTATTGATGGATATTTTTCTCATACGTCTGTTGGAAGTACTTTTCCGCAGTTCTATCAGCAGAGGCAAATTTTCAACCCCAAATGGTGGTTATACTCGGTGACCAAAATAATTTTGTTGTTATGACGTTTGGGCATACATAAGATTTTCATATTCGTGTGTGATTTCTTTCAGACATACCCATCATTTTTACATATGGAACTTGGTAGTATGACTAGCCTTAAGTTTGTTGGGGTGTCTCTCTAATGTTAGACAACGTGTTTCCATGGCGTCAAAGCATGCTCTTAGTGTACTTGCCCGTAGAACCACCCTGGGCATAAATCGTACGCATTCGTATGGTGGTTTTTCAAAAGTACGTGTGGTGTGTTATTTGGTGATCAACATCCATGTTGTCCGTGTAATTGACACCTTTGCATGAGCCATACAGTTGACGTTCACATGGTTGGTACAACCAGAATCCATGTCCATAGTGCTCTCGCTTCTTACAGTAGTAGTGCATTGAACACATGTGACCTGTTGTTCTGACACCCCTATTTGGTAATGGGACTCTCAATGTTTTATGAAACGTACGACCAACACTTGTTTTGTGTAACCAACCCTTGTGTTGTACAATCGGTTTTTGTCTGCTACATCCGACATTTATTTTGTTTATTCGGCATGTTTCTTGTGCAACCGCCACTTGTTTTGTGAAATTGACACTTGCTTTGTGAAATCTACACTTTGACTAATGAGATTGACATTGGGATCATGCAAAGTGATGTTATGGATGATGGCGATCGTGGTTCAAGCGGCACTCACTTCACCACACCTTTCACACTCACATCTAGAATGCACCCTTCAATCGGTTGGAAGTGCATGTTGCACTTATATCACAGACACGTCTTATAATAGTGAGTGAAGTGCAACCGGCACCTATATCATTGGTATACACAAACCTAAAAAGCTGATTTATCAAGATGTCAATGATAGTTTTTGCGGGTGTCCATTGTGCAATTGACACGATGTTGGTGTAACCAACACCCGAATTTGCAAAAAAATTCAAAGTTTACATACGGATACAACTTTTACTCTCATGATTGTTGTAGTTGGCACTCGCACAAATAATGCAATTGGCATTTACAAATACGTTTTACAGCATTTTGGTAAGCACATGTGCAACTATTACATTTTGCAAAGCTTTTCCTTGTGCAATGTTCATCAATGTCATTAATGTAATGGACACATGCATTGTAACGTGTCCAAGGGACTTTTATCAACGTCAAATACCATTTTGTGGTTTTCTATGTTCTCATAGTACCATGGCACCACCGTTGCCCACAACATTTTCTTGAATGTGTGTTTCTTCAACTAAGTATTTCTAAAGCTGGAAAACGAAATGTTTTCCTCTTTCTTTTGTTCGCTCAATCAGAGTTGCAAGCAGTTTACAAAAAAGTTGAACCCATGGCCACCAAGGCCAAAGATCAAAGTTTGGGCACCGAAAAAACATTTCCTCAAGCGCCTTGAAAATGGCCAGTCCTTGAGTTGAGGATTTTTTGGATTTAAATATAATCTTGTACTCCATGTGTATTTTTTTAGCTTGAAGCTTGGAAGTTTCTAAGCGACACTCAGTTGTGTAAAAAAACCATTGGTTTTCCTATGCAATCATCAATAGGAAAACATTATTGAATATTATTTTATGAATCCTCAGATGTTTGCTTAGCTGGAACTGAGCTCCATACCGCTCTTTATGGCGGTAACTGGGTTAAAATGAAGACTCCATCTCTGTTATTGTCAGCCAATCGTTTAAGATAATGGCACACACTACAGCTTGAAGCCGTGGCTTATGGTTGTCCTGTCATCCGTTCTATCGGATGCAACAATTGTACATGCCCTGGTACCTTGGAAGCAAGCGGCAACGGAGCGGTAGGGAAGCTTCCTCTCTTTGGAATCTTTGGTGCCTGAGAGGTGAGTAAGGAGAAATATTCACTTCCTCCTTCCCTTTCTGGCGTCGTCAGTGCTTGCTAGGAGGGGGGAAGTGGTGGTTTACTCCCTCTCTCGGTTTCTGGTGCTCTCTTTACCTGAGAGATGGGGAAGAGGGGAGTGTCATTCCTTGTCTTTCCTAACGTGGTTGGCATTTGAGAGGAGGGAGGACGGGGGAGTGCTGCTCCCTCTCTCCCTTTTTAACATCGTGAACACCTGAGAGGAAGGGGGAGAGGGGATTGCCGCTCCCTATCTCCTTTCTTAGTGTTGTTGCTGCTTGATTCGAGAGGGAGAGGGGAGTGTCGCTCCTTCTCTCCCTTCCTAGTAGGGTCGGCTGCTAAGAGGGGGGGGGGAGGGGGGAGTGCCGCTCCCTCTCTCCCTTATAGCACTGTTGTTCCCTGAGATGAGTGGGAGAGGGGAGTATCACCCCTCTCCATCTGTACCATGGGATTTTGGCCCTCGTTATGCCATATAGGTCGGCCCTTGCTTGTCACCTCGTGCTGGTGGGCCTGTCGGGCCAATGTATGAGACTGTCGGGTACTCGCCATATTTTCAAGGGAGCGAGCGAGCAGGCTTGAGCGTTGTTTGTTATGGGAAAAGTGAGGATGTTTTTTTTCTAGCTTGCCTACGTAATGGGTGGGAGAGTGAGTGAGCGAGCAAGTGAACAAGTGTGCTAGCTCGTTATCACCATTTGGGCAGTGTTCACGGGCGTTTTGTCGGCCCAAACCCAATCCTTGAACTCTATCAACGAGTGTTTTCTCCATTCTCTTGTTGGAATTGCCCGATTGACAAGGAGCAATGTTGTCAATGATGAAGGAATGATCGGATTGATTTAAAAATCCGAATCTTGTGGAAGTTTGGCGTTGATACGAGTGTAACAACAATAACCTTTTGCGACTTTCCTAGTACCAAAACGGACGTCCTCAGGTTAGTCAGTACAAAGAGAGCGAGTGAGTGGCCCCCTTAACTATTTTGGCTGAGACCTATCACGACCAAACGGACACAGGCGTCATAGGGCATAGACATGCAAAATATTTCATCGTTATTCTAATCGCCATGTTCCACGTGGCATTGCTACGTCGAACAGGATCCTAGCAACTCTTTAGGTGTGAAGGAGTGACACGACCGATTTCCATCGCGACACTCCTCTTGCCCCAGATTTGCACTAAATGTGTTTTCAGGGCTAGAGTTGACTCAGAACCTAGCATGTATACTCTTTTGTGGATGAGGACACCTCGAGACTCAAATATCAAGATCCTTAATGTACTGTAAATATCCCAAGACCATTTTCAATTCAAAAAATGGCCTGTACGCTACACATTTCCAATTATTTTGATATTGTTTCATAAGATTGAATATTTAAGTCATCGGTCAAAAATGTATTCTGAGTTGTTTCCTTCCATAGTAGATGTCTTTAAAATATCATGAAATACTTTTACTGTCCTTGTATTTATTACAACGATGGAAACCTTTGATTCTTAGTCACAATTGAATAAAATAATATTGAATATTATGCCATCTAGAAGGATTTTGTTTCATGTCGTGAATAAAGTTTTGCAGGTTTTTGGTGGCGATTAAATGTTTGCTTACTCAATTACCTTAGCTGATGTTTTGTATTGTTACGAAACGTTTATGGTCACTCTTGAGATTTCAATAAACATCGAATTTCCTCATAATTTTGAAGAGAATTTCTTTTTAGAAAACCCAAAACATCTTGAAGTGAGGTCCATGCGTAGACCACCCATATGCAAGTGCCTCTTCTTGAAAACGGTTAGTTTTAAGATGATGGAATCGCTTGTGGGACATGTTTTTTACATGGGTTGATCTTCCTGGACATCCAAACACGTGGGAATCATTAGTAACCCTGTTCAAACCATCCCCCTTTGAAGTGAACTTTGCAAGTAGATAGCACCTTTTGTGCTTTGCACGTTTGGAATTTTGGTATGGAAATGGAAAGAAAAGTAACTTGAAAGGATGTCGGATACTGAGTGGTGTTAATGCTGGGAAGTGTGTTCTTGAGGCTT